>PVPY01000128.1:0-111345 GCA_002982035.1 Fusarium algeriense
CAGATGCTGTGGTGGTGTGACGTCGCTGTGATTGTGCGACGGCGGTTTATTTCAGACTCCCAGGAAATGAATCCGCCATTAAAAAGCGAAATGAGATGGCCCCAACGTCAAAAACAAGTTGGACGGCGGGTGACTTGAAACGTTGTCACATCACCACAGCATCTGTGCGAGGTATGCCAATCTAAGATTAGCTAGGCAAAGCCAGAGGCAACCATGTCAATATCTCTGATTGTTTGCTTATTGACCATTTTCCTCGCTGCTCAATGGGTGACGGAGTGAGCAATTATCGTGGTCCACACTAGCGCTTTGTTTGGGCCGTGTACTTGTCGGCCGAAGGGACAGGCACTCTGAATTGTCTGTTGATCCACAAGTTTGTTCTGCCGCGGCAGCACTGAAAGAGTCTGGCTTAAGCCCGTAGATGACTGGTCGTGATGGCCTAGCATTTACTACCAATTATCGTCGTGCGGCACGATCTAACCCTCCCGCCTTGCGCGTGACACTATCGATAGGTATGTAATGTCGCGTCTGATCATGAAAGCTTGCTAGACTCCAACCATTGCCCCGGTACGCGCGCCTGTGCCAGTAAGAGCTCCAGCATCCACTCAATGCAGATTGGTTCTCCCCACTCTAGACAACTGTCATGGATGGTTGCATCTGCAGGCTGGCGGGCCTTGCAGCTCTGAACCAGGACCCCTTCCCCGGTCGAGTCCCTGGTTATGCAATTCACCGTGACCCGTCAAGACTGGTCGTTGTGCGGATTACCAGTGCGTCTAAGACCCTCTTTGCACCCACACCCACCCCTCGGTCATTGTACCGTATATCAACGCTCCAGGGGTTTCGGTGTAAAAGAAGCTTGAGAGAATGAATCGGCCAACAGACACTAAGAATTTGTATTTGTGCTTTCGACGAAGTAAAAGCACTCAGAAGACCGCCAAGGTAATCTTTGAAGTATCCTGACAAGTGCATTCGAAAGAGAAACAGGGCCGTGTACGAGTTCTCCGCGTAGTGCGTATTGTGATGGGTCTTGGCGATGCGAACAACATCGTGTTGGAGTGTTCATCATAGAAATAGACCACCATAACACCGGCATCTCCAGCGGCTTTCCGCCTTTCCGCGCCCGAATTTATGCATGGTATGTCGTGACGTGAGATGTGTGCAAGTTTAAGTTAGAAGAGTTGAAGGTGAGTTTGGCTGAGTATGCTGATTGAGGTGCTCGGAAAGGGTTTTCCATGATTGTATGGAGTACATAGAGCAGATATTGAAGTGGGTGATGTTGAGGCCAATTGCTAATTACGGCAAGCACTTGCCTGCTCTTCTCATTTCGCGGATGCTTGGGTGTCACTTGCTCCCGCTGCTCTTGCGTGACTACCAATTTAGTAGACAGCGGTTATAGACGAGCTGCCTACCCTAACGGGTTCATTCCTGCCATCATTTTGAGCTCCATCAGAGATGGAATGATGGAAGGAACAAGCTCAACTCTATTTTTCTTAGCAAGCGCACATCAGTTGTCGTTGATTATTTTCCGGCAGATGATCGCTTTGATACCATCACCAGTATATCATGGAAAGGCAAATTATCCAAGTCTGAGACTCTCCTCTTCTTTCACCTCAAGGGGTGTCTCTAAGAATACGTATGGTCTTGCCTCCATCTGCAGCCCTGCCTACCTTGGCTTCTAACGTCTCTTTTTATGTCTCAGTCACACATCTCAGGTCAAGACAATGCAAGTGAGTGCTGTCTTTTGCGGATTCATGGTTCTCTATTATTCCGGGTTGGGGTTTGGTGGGCGGCCCTATATGCAATGCCATGTCATCATGAACGACATTGATCTACTGTATCTGCGAGCTTGCAACATTTGCATTGCATTCGAGGCCTGCGAAGCTTGCACACATCAGCACGAAGTCCGTGGATACAGTTTGCATTTTGCGCTCTCTCTGAGAAAGAAGAAAAAAAGAAAACATATCAACTAATGTAACACCAGTTAATTAGAACGCAATCAACCGCTCAAGGAACCAAGACCTTGCAACGACTAGCCAGGGTCAGTTAGACTAAGGTCCGCACCACCCAAAACCACGGACACGGGGCGCAACGACGATCTTTTGTTTCTTGGTCCCATCTCATTCTCAGCTCTCCCATGCGTATTTCCGTACTGTACTGCATGTACTGTATCTTGGCTAGTATAGCGGTATCGGTACGAGTGGGCTGCTCCTTGTCGTCTCTTTCCTCTTCTGCTCTGCAACCTCTTGCGTAGTGTTGCTTTTGGGGGTTTCTCAAGATGCGTTACCATTACTGCGTCTATGTACTATGACTTTGTCTTGGCCAAGAATTTGTTCTTTCAACCGACTTACAGCAGATTCATGGTCCACTTCGCACATCAACTAGTCGCCCATCAGGACTGACGAGACCTTGTACTCCCGCCCTTCAGTTAAGATTCTGGTGCGCCTCCTAGCATATGGCTATAGCTCGTTCGAAAATCGAGGAAGCAAAATACGTACAGAATGTGCTGGATGACGCTTGGGCTTGTGTATAGACGGGCCGTAGTTGATCTTGCACAGGATCGATGCAGTGCTTTGATCGGAAAATCACCACAACCGTGCCCACGGCTACCGCACATACTGCGGATACGTACACATGGCATTCCCGCTGACCGCTGAAGTTTCCCTTGGTCTCCGGATGCTTGGGTTGCTAGCCCGCCAGCCAGTTTCTGAGCTAACTATCCGTAGACTGATGGGCGGTGTCGAGCGAGCTCAGTTTAGCTTTCTTTGCCTCGGGATGCTGCGAGGCATCCTCGGATTTTTTTGCTGAGGCCTGCCTCTTTCTACAGCCTTGGTGGCCTCGTATGCTTCCATTCTGTGACCACTGAGCCCTGCAGTAACGACATCAATTCTATTGCTAAATTGTTATCCTTCAATACGTCGGAAGAGGCAAGACTAAGGTCCTGGGCAAGCTTGGTTTGAGCTCAATTCGTTTGTTGACCACACCGACTACATCGAGACAGAATGAATAATTGAAAAAATTGACATGATGGCGAAGCTACCGGCTTCTCCCCGTCCTTCAGGGACGCCCCCCAGTCTCCTAAGCCTTGCTGAGTACCTGACGCAGTGGAGTCTTGGTACGTACACACTACTTCATTTAGTCTTCACGACCCCTGGTCAAAACGGTCCCCGGCATTAGCACCATTCATCTCATCACCTCGACGGAGAGCTTGGCTAGCTTGGTCACTGTTGGGCCTTAGCTCTGAACCCCAGCTTAGTCTCAGAAGCTAGCCACGGCTTCTTTCGCTAATGTGTTCACCGTGGTCATTGCGGGACTTCTACTTTGGATGTCCGGGCCAGTTCTGGGGCTTGATAAGGGCTTGTCGCCGTACTAGGACCAGCTCAAGGCTTACATGGTTCGTACCAGAGCAAATAAAGAATACCACACAGTGTAGTGTGGCCCTGTATTGCAATAGCCCCATATCCTGGTGCAGACTCGCTTCTCGTACCTAGATGTTTTCTCTTGCTGGTGCCGAACAGACATCTTCCATCACTAGAGTTTCCCTGTGCCTGACATAGCTCTGTTCTTCCATCATCTTCGTTACTCTTTTCCCTCTTTTCTTTTCCATAGCCTTATGATACTAGGCTATACAGCTCGTTAACAACCCTTCTATCTACCAACAAGGCCTCTTTTTCGTTGGTCAAGCCACGAACTACAGTCTATATCCGTCCCACCTCTTCACACTTGATCTCAAACGGGTGCAAGATCCTCCCCACGAGAGGTGACGTGGGCGACCAAGTACAGCAGAGCCAATAATTGGAATTTCAAGGCGAGAGGATTGCTTGAGACCTGGGCTCCATCCATAGTCACGCAGCATCGACCATTCAGAACGGGATTTTGTCTTTGAGGTGTTTGATTTGTTGACAGGGCCTGTACATTGATATATCCCTGCCCCCAGTACTGGCTTTTCCAGCAACCACACTCGCGCGGTTCATCTTCACCTGCAATCTACTTGCAAGTGAGCTAAGTTGCCTTCCCTTGGATCAAGTTGAAGTTCAGACCTCGCATTGTGCAATTTTTGCTCAGGGACTTGTTGTTGATTATAACCTGGTTGACGTACTGGTTTTCTATTCATCAATAACAATCTCTCCCGTTTTAGCTCGGCTTGCACAAGATTGTCATTTATAAGAGGATCAGTGGAACTCTTACAGCCATTACGACTCACTTTTTTCCCCTTCGAAGCTCTAAAGAGTCTGCCTTAGCTTTGCTTCAAGAGAGGACTGTTTGGGTTATCTTCCCATCTAGTCCGCAACAACGACTCACCCAATCTGGCGATTCAATCGACAAGCCTGTGGCCGCAGGCACAACCCTCTCAAAGCAGACCCGGATCTGCCGCAACAGATTCGACTGGCGCATCGCCAAACTCTCCCCGGACACCATCGACACCAACCTGGCCTTCTAGAGACTTCACTCTATCGAAACCGACTGCCACTCAGGACAATAAACTACCATCTTTAGCCAGGCTCGGGGAGGGTCAATGTGCCGGCCCTCGTGGCCAGGTGTGTACAGGCGGTCTGGTCTCAATGTCGCATACTGGACCAGCATCTCAACATGCGTCACGTCGTTCTTCGAGGTCCCCCTTAGGAGATGAGCAAGTCTCGCCTTCCTCAGTTCAACACAGACAGCTCGGTGACCGCGATCTGCGCCAAGATGTGAGCAACGTTCCCTATACAAATGGTGAGGAAAGACTACAACAGGTCCCCCAAAAGACCCTCGGTGTCCATAACATACTCAACCCTATGGAGCCACGGCTAATGGCTTCAGGGGGGAGTGGCCCTCTTCCTCCAGCTGCTCGTCCTTCTGAATCTGCGACACCAGGCCAAGCAGCTGGCTCAATATCCGGGCCATTTGCTGGCGCACGATCTTTCCCACCAGGCCAACCTGCATCCATTTCTCTTCCAGGTACGCCATTAGGGCCGATGACACCTCTCGGGGGCACTTCGTCAGGGTGCAACTCCCCAACAATGGCTTTCCCATTTCCTCCCGTAAACAGTGGAAGACCAAAAGCCAGCCCGACACAGCATCCTCGTGCCATAAGTGTCAGTCATGTCCCATCTCGTGAATTTGATGGACGGCAGCCTTCGTCTCTACATGGCTTTTCTTCTAATAAGCGACCCTTCGAAGACATAACGCCAGAAGACACCAGGTCACAGTATCCCCATATGCATCCTTTAACCGGGGTACCAACTGGTCCTCCATCAGCGATGTCGGATCCTGGTAGGTTGCACTCACAGCCACCGATTGCTTCTCCTGGAACGCAAGCTCCCCTCTCTACTCTAACCCCAACCCATGCGCCGGGTCGCCTGCAGCCACCTTCAGTACACCCTCAAACTTCATATTCTCCTAACATGCAGGCTGGTCGGCCGTTTCCCAGTCCGGGGCCCCCGAGCGATACTGCCTCGCCATGGTCGGAAACACTGCGAAGACATGGGATGGGGGGATCTCTTTTTGGGGTTGAGGGACAACAAGCTTTATTGGCACTTCCAGGAAGTGAGACACCTATCCCTGTTCATATGGACTTTTCGCAAGCATCGAAAAAAGCAGACGAGAAGAGACAGAGAAATGCAGTGGCTTCGACGAGACATAGGAGGAAGAAGAAGGCTAAGGAGGCGGAAAATTCAAAACAACTACAAGAGCTTCGGGATGAAAGGCGCATCATGGAAATAAGGATCGAGGAATTAACTCAACAACGGGACTTCTACCGTGAAGACCGTAACCGTTTACGAGACATTGTCGCACAAACCCCATCAATAAGTAGCCATGCTGCTAGACCTCCTAGTCCTACTATTTCGACGAGCAATTCTTACGCAGAGACTGGGTCATTGGCATCAGGACCCTCTGTATCTATGGGTTATGGAGATGCACTATCGAACGAGAGACCAGCCCAACGCCGTCGAACCGATGACCATCCTGAATACTCGCTACCACCATACGGATCCCCTGCGAGGGGGCACCCAAGCGCATCCCCCAGTGGACTACCTCCGATGCCTATGCCAGGGTACGGCGGGCCATCACACCCATCCTCTGCGGCATCCTCAGCCAGCGGCGAGAGGCTGCCGCCCTTGAGAGCAATGGAAGGCCGACCTCCTACTGGCCCACCCCCTGGGCCAGGTGTGCAAGAGCAGGATCCGCGAACTGGTCAATGGATTCCCGTCCAGCCTCGAGTCACAGAAACTGGATGGGCAACAAGGGACACTCACCGCAGGCCTTGATGCGATGGAATTTGTTATTTGAGATTTGCAAGCGCGCGATTGCGCATTACAGTTATGGAGACCAGTGTTCTCATCTATCATATAATACCGGAGTGGTTCAGGTTTTTGGCATGGTTTTGGTGACTTGCGGGTGGGACTTTGGGAAGACACATCTGTTGGGCAACCGACGAATTTATCACAACTTGTAATGTTGTCTTGTCTTATCTTGTTTCCTTGTTCTCCGTTTGATTGCATGTTTTCTGTTGTCTTAAGTTGAGCATTATTTGCATGCATGGAATGCTCTTATATCGGTCGTGGGTGTAAGCGTGTATCTTTGCTCCTTTGTCTTTGCTTCAATTTTCCAGTTATCTTGGGCTGGGCTTATGAGGCTGGACCCTTCTGCGACTGGATACCCCTGGAGTCTTTGCTCCTCAAACAGTACATCGTCTCGAAGGCGATGGTATACTCAATAAACAGCTACAGGCACCTGCGCTCTACGAAAGCGCGCGGCAGAGGGATAACTTGAATTATAGTTACTTGGGACTTGGAGCTCACACCATTGCCTTTAGTAGTTGCATAGGTGAGAGTATGGACCTTGGCCCATTTTTAATTTGTCCTTTCCTTTGTTTTTGACGAAAGGTTTAGCTATTATGTTTTCTCGTTTTATTGTTGGCAAGTCGTTTGATACCAGATTGGAATTGTGTGTTTAGCTTTGTATCCAGTATTTATTCATCTATCTAGCGGGAAGTGGTTTGGGATAAGGCAGGAGTTCTCTCGGCTCTTTAGCTTTCCTTTGTTATGGGAGAGTGTTTTCGTGAGTGTTACCTGATACCCCGGATCTTTCTATGGATCGAAAAGCTCTTGAGTTACATAGTATAGGATAGAGTGAGCAACACCAAGTTAGAAAATAAGAGTACGTGCAAGAAGTATTTCTTGTAATTAATAATCACTTGATGTCTAGTCCCTACGCTGATGAATTTACTATCGATTGAGCTGATACACTTGAGAGTAGTTTTCGTAACAGTTATCGAGAATAGAGACAACAAGATCGATCAGAATAATACCCTAGTGGTTCTTTCTGTCATACTACCTAGGTAAGATGTTCTTATGCTGGGATACACAAGTGACGTGTCCGAAACACTTGATGGTCTCTTTTGTTGTCTCCCTCCACCCCCTTACGCTCTCTGACTCGCCTTATCTTATGGAGTGGACAACAGGCAAAGCCACCTCATGCAAACATATGGCGTTGGTGCTGTCTGTGATGGTTGCTGCATGCTCCGAAGTTAGCGGCAGTTAAACCAACGGGAATGTTCCCTGGGGCAGGGGTTATGTACATACATGCAGCTACACTACGTACCTACCTACCTACATACATACATACAACATGCGTGTGCTTTGATGCATGTGCTGTATGTATATCTGTGTGCATGTGTGTTCCTCGTGTTACAGTGTGTGTGGTCAACTGTCGTCACATCCTCCAATCTCGGCTCTTGGCCCAGGGGTGCAACGAGTAAAAGTTTTGACTTTTTGACATTGGGCGGCTAGCGGCTAATAAGGTACATTAGTTTCCTGTTTTGTTATATTGTGTGCATGGAGATGGGTGGTGATTCACATTAGATCACACTTCTTCAGGCAGGGGTTGTTATTAGTTCGCACTCTTACAAGATTGTACCTTTAGTGAGGGAAGAGTACGTATACAATTGGATTGGGCACCTATTGGGTTATCACTCAGTGCCCAATCTCTAAAGTACCTTGGCTGCTGTAATCTCGGTTCCTCTCCTGATACTCGATAATCTGTGATAACTATCTATCTATCTCACTTAGAGTTGATCTTCATCGAAAACTCAACTTCCTTTTAGGTAATCCCGTGGTATTATTATCTTGTCATACCCGGCCCCCCACATGTTGATCGCGCTATCCCGCGTTATCGGATCATATCACCTGCTTTAGCTGAACAAGAATCTGATTTCTTTGTCTATTTTCCCAGCATCATCCCGGCAGACACAAGCACCACCATCTAGTTTGCCACGCACTGTGCACTATAGTCCAGGTACGTATAGATGATTTGATTGCTGACGACGCCAATTTCTAATTAATTGCAAAGGGAGGCCTCGTATGCAAAGCTTGCTTAAATGTTCCTTTTCTTTTCCTTTCTTTTCTTCTTCATTTCATCTTTGCTTCGTAATCTCCTCAATCTACGGTCCGTCATTGACATGTCACTTACTTGTATGCACAACGTAAGGAAGGCTTGCAGCCAGCCGCAGTCAACTGACACCACATCTGCTGTATGGCTGCGAGAACAGCGCTAAGGCAATAAAACAAGAGAAGAGCTCTGCTTGTTCCTCATCTGGTCTGGTACAAGGGGTAAAGCGAGATGGGATGGCTGTTTAATTGACACCGCATGCTGAATGTTCCGAGCATTGGTGATCAGCCAATCGAGGTTCTGCCCTGGATTTATGCCTCGTTGTGATGCTTATTCCCATTGACCGTGTCTGAATACGGGAACTCGAATTGAATCACCTTCTACAATGAGCACCTTGGCATTAGGTTTTCTTGCTACTGGGTAAGGATCGATATGATTGTCGTATAATCAAATTATCCTCATTGCAACTGTGACATGCATGATACATGGACATGAACTTTCAAGGCTCCCATGTCATGACTTGCTGATTGCTGTGCCATGGTTCTTTTGGTTTATAGATGTACGCCTTGGAGTTGTTCATCTTACTTTCATATGCTCGAGCCTTGAAGTATGATCAATACCTCTAATCTTCTCACCGATTCCATCTCTGCATATTGTAATAAAATGTTATATTACCTCTAATAAAACGAAATGCAACTCAAACATTGAGAAGTAGAGATTTCAAGTCACAACTCAAGTTCAATAGCTCAACGATCCGTGCAAGATCACCGGAGGGCGTGGTACAATAAGATTTGCTAGCTACGTCAACCACAGCAACGCTGTTAGATCAGATGGACTTTTCAAAGCTGATATAATATCACGTAACTAAGTGATAAGCTACTCATCCAAGCTATTTCATGGCCATCACTGATCCATTGAAGGCTATCATGACTGGGCCGTGCTCACTTTATGATTGATGATTATCAAACCTCGCCTAAGTATATATGTTTATCAGTATCAGCGACAGCCGTTGAGCGCTGGCAAGGATTGGCGATTACCTCGCGATTAGCCAGATACTCGATAAAGACACGAAAGTTACTTCTTTAGTCCTAATTGCTAATTATGTCAATTAAAAATGCTAATTAATTCAAATCATTTGATTCAACTGATTCTGAAGGTGTATAAGTCAAGCCACACCATGTGGCCGCCACGTGTGGCTGGGACATGGCCTGACCAACCAGGAAGCTCGAAGCTCGACATCTGGCCTCCAGCGTCACTTTAACACCAAACACCCCGCGATCAACATCACGTCAATCTCGACCCGGCGCATTACGGCATTGGCTTCATTAAAGACGATTCCCCTCTCAGAAAATATACCTAACCATAAAAGAGGCATTGCCTCATCGCCATTATGGCTCCGCCATTCCCTCGCTCGAGCATCGAGCTCGATTATCCCCTCTATGCCGTCGACATTGATCCTGAGGATTCAACCAGAGTAGTCGTAGGTGGTGGAGGTGGTGCTGGTCGCTCTGGCGTTGGAAACAAGATTGTTAGTCGGAATCTAGAGATGATACATGGCGCATAGGAAAGGACTAACGATATGCGCAGACTGTCCTCGAGACGGTTTCTCAAACAGAGCTCCGTACAGCTGGAGAGATCAACCTTTCGCGAGATGAAGACAGCGTTATGTCCCTAGCAGTTGGCCCTCACAAGGGCAAGACCACATATCTCTACGCTGGCGTCAACTCCAGCCCAGATAGTATCGCAAAGGGCAAGAATGAGCACCTCCGAATACTCAGTGTCGACCCTTCCAAGTTGCGCACCTCTGTTGGAGCCAAGACACCCGATGCCAACGTCACAGAAGTCGCCCGTACATCTCTCTTCGAAAACCCCGACCTCGACACATACCAGCGACTATTGCGCATTGCAGGAACGACTGGTGCTGCAGCTACAGCAATGGGCAAGGAACCTCAATTGGCTATCTTTGATGCTGCAGGCGCTACAGTCAAACTGCGAAGTATTCTTAAACTGGACAAGGAGGCTGAGGATTTGGATATCGTGCAGACTGGAGAGAACGAGTTCCAAGTCGCCTACTGCTACAAGTACGAACTATATCTCGTCAAGGTGAGCGCCAAGGAGACTGGCGAACCCCAGCGAGTATACGTCATGCCAGACGACCATGGCGAACGACCTGCCTTCCGAGCAATTCGATATCTGAGCCCTCACTTCCTCGTAGCTGCTTCCAACCTGCCCAAGCGAAGTGGAGTCGTGATACAGGCATTCAGATTACCCAAGGCAAATCAAACAGACGCGCGCTTGTCCATCAATGCTCGGATACCAAGGAAGATCTCTGCAACTGCTCTGGCTGTTGCTAATCTTTTCCCTCCAGCTTCGCCTCTCAACTCCATCGGTGACACGCAGTTCATCATTGCTGTCGCAGGTCATGATTCATCTATTTCGCTTTACACACTAGAGCATACAACAGGTGGTACTGTTGAGCTGCTTGCCAAACTCTGGCAACTATACACACTCAAGGATGTCCATGGAACAGACAATATCACTGGAGTGGCATTCTCTCACTTCCAGACGCCCAAGAATAACCTTCGCCAACAGTACATCAAGCTCGCCAGTACATCTCTTCAGAAGACCGTTGCTGTTCACAGCATTCCCCTGGAGAAGCACGTCGACAAGTCTCCTCGCAATCCGAAGGGACCTCCTCGTCCTGTTCGCTATGTCACAGCTATGAAGTCCCGCGGTGTTTCGTCTCGTGGTCTCGGTATCACAATGGCCATCTTTGTTCTCATCATGGCCCTTGTTGCGCAAACGGTTCTTGAGCTGTATGGGGGATCGCGTCCTGTTCTTGGTGTGCAGAAGATTTTCCCTTCATGGCATGGCTCTCTACGCGACCCTAGTCACCCACCCGCCGCATTCTTGGCCGACGAGTTTCTTGCGAAACTTGCTGGTCGCGACATCGCGAAGACTGCCACTGGTGAAACTCTCGTAGTATATGAGGGCGAGGTGCCTCCCGCAACAGCCGGCGGAGATGGCCAGGCCCCCGAGCTGAAGCTCGATGTCCACGAACCATCTGTTCATGGCCCAGGCAAGACTTGGGAGGAGTTGGGTGAGGAGCAGAAGGAGGCCTGGAAAGCTCGCCTTAAGGAGACTGGCGCCTGGACTCAGACCATGGGCGAGAATGTTTTTAAAGGTATTCTGTTTGGCGAGATCGCTGGTGCTGTCGGTCGAGCTGTTGCTGGTTAATCTAGTGTTGGAGGAGATAGGTCGGAAAGCTTGTACTGTATCATAACTTTGTGCTTTTACATATTTTACATGATGGCGAGGGAGTCTTTCTGGGGTCTGGTTTGTCGTTTTCAGCTCATCGTGAAAAGGGGGCGGTAGCGCATACTGAAAGCCTGTTACGTATTCAAGAAGATAATGTACCTGTATTGTTATTATTAATGTATCATTTGCATTCGTATTCTTCCAATGATATGTCGTGTGAACTTTTGGGTCATGACTTTGAACTTGGATAGCTATGCTCGAGTGACAGATGTTAGGGTTCGAAGAGGCAAGGCATTCACAGGACCCTGACAGCGTTTTGAAAGGCCTCTATATAAATATTAATACACTCCCTGGCTACTGTGTAAGCATATAAATATCTTTGTATAGCCCTCTATTACTAACAGTCCGTATGAGTGTATTAATCTACTTACTTTTCCATCCCGACCGCCTCATATGTGAGAGATCGCGTTCACGGCGCTCACTTCCAGAGATTCATTCAACCCAATGCTCATCTACAGATATATATCTGATTTTAATTTAGCTCCAATGGGATGCTATTCTTCTTGTTAACAGTCGATGTCGTTCAAACCCTACTGGTCGACGTCAAAGGGGCTCATGATCACTCGGTCAATGCCCCTTTTCATCAACAACCAACTTTGTCTTGTTCCACTTATACTCTCTATTTTGCCATATACTTTTCGAATTTAACTATTGCTAATTTTCAGTCATATGGTACCAATTGCACAGACAACCTGTGGCGTATACGCTGCATGTGCCAGAGCTTCGTTGACTCCCATGCATCACTTTTCGCATCATGCTATATAATGCTTTTCGAGAGATAATTAACCGTAAAGAATTTACCCTACTTATATCTCCACGGTCTGCGTTTGGCTTGTATCTAAGTCGGTCCTATGTAATGTAGGCTCCGTGAGTCGAAGACTGTATGTCACTGTATGTCCGATAAACATAATCGTCAACGACCGACTCTCGAACAGCACGATACACGTATCACAGATTTGGAGAATCTCCAACAGGTACTAGTTATCTCATGCGTTAGATCAATATATCAGAGTTGAACATTGTCTGAGGAGTATCAAGGAGTGAGTTGGTCGGCCCCTGGCTTTAGCAGGACTTTTATATACTCTTCCAGATCTATATCAGAGTCAATATACCAACCATACCCTTAAAAACTGGTCTAGTATTCACAATTAGTGTAGCCTTTCCCGCCTGTTGACTGTTGGCAGTCGATACTGGCAGTCTTCTTGTATTCGATTACTTCTTTCGAAGCGACACTCTTACATGTTTTGCGCCAACTAATCTATCAACGACTTTTCATAAACTTGTATGCATGGACTACGCTAAGAATATGGATTTACTTCCATTTCCCTTGGCGATTTTGCATAGTCATCTTCATGTTCATCAAAAGGGACTACCTTAATACTCGATGGTTGTGCACCCATCCAGGTCAACATCTCAGGCTTCTCAGCAGTCAACGGAGTCTTGGACCCGCAAACTTGCCAGCTTGGGGGTCTAATAAAACGTTTCGGAATGTCCAACAATTCTTAGAGAAGTTAGGCCATCATGCCGTCAGGAACTAACGACACTATCGAGCTTCCGCATTCCAGTCAAGACGATCGTTTCGATAATCTCTCTAAGCCACATCACGAGTGAAAGACATGCGGGCGTTGACAGAGCCAACTAGCTTCATGGACGGGAAGATTGCTTGTGCCTTGACAATGACAGCTTGATAAAGTCGTTATAATCCCGCATCCTCGTACATAAATAAGAGTCTGTGTTACAGAAAGGATCATCGCTTGAGCCTGTAGGCACCGTATTGTAACACCAAGACTCAAGTACCGTAAGTTTACGACGTAGCCAGGTCTGGCCCAGGAACTAGATTACTTCACACCGTTCAGAACGGCCGAGACGATGAAGAACCTTACGAGGTCAGTCTGGTACTCCCAAACTCTCAACGTCCGTCTAAAAAATCTTGGTAAAGGGCTTGACATGGCTGGCTAGTCAAATCAGAACCAACCGTCTCACCAGAAACATGAGTTGATGATTGGTACAACGTCAAGTGGCTTTGCCGTAGTCAGTCCAAGGTTTGATCCAAAACCTGTGGCGCTCCCGGATTCGGCTGAATGTTGGAAGTATGCTACTCTGGTGATGTCAGGTTTAATCTTGGTCCTTGTAAGTCGAATCTGTACGGTGAGCAGATGTTGATGTCGATTGTAATACTGAAACTGGGCTTGGTCGTGTTTTACTAAGTAATATTACGAAATCACGATTGAGGCTTGAGAGATGACGCTGTTTTCATGTCAACTTTGATGAGCTCCAAGATCAAAGCGTCGTCTATTACACGATGAGTAGCGCCTTTGCAAAGTATACTGCAGACATGAAACAAAGCTTTTCGTCCTAGACAAGGAGGTCATTCATTGTCTATACTACTACTACCATGGTCCAAACGTGGCAGATAACAGAGTTGACGTGAATGGAAATAAGAGGAGAATGAACAAGCAAACAAACCAGGCTCTGAAACGAACGGCGCTCAAGTCTGTGGCAACTCAACTTGTGACTGTGCCCCTTTTGAAATGAATATTGTCTGTGGCTCAATTTGATTGAAAATGGATCCCCCACTCATTGACAGACAGATAGATGCTGGATCATGGCGTCGGCGCTGGCGTTGCAGGGTTACTCCCTGTCAAGGAACCCTGGTTTTCGCTTCTTGGCAGACACATTCAGCTGCAACAGGAGCCTTCAACACGTGTGAGAGGCCCGTTCGTTGTCTCTAGAACATCTCTGTACCGTTTGCAAACTCTCTTTTGTGGGTTAGTCTTTTCTTTTTATCTACAGTTTGAGAGAGGTGTTAACTCAGTTCAGTCTGCTTGAATCATGTGTATGCGTCTCGATGGAACTTACAAGATGCAGCACGACAAAAGAGGAACTAAATGGACATGGATTGGTCTGCCCCTGTCTGTGGCGAATTTTTGGAATTCCATCCACATTCCACAGGCTCCCGGTTAGCTGGGTCGATCGTTAACATGCAATTAGAGTCTTGATATATTGAACATTATAGCATCCCTTTTAAAGAGAGCAATGCCTAGATTTCCGTGTTAGTGCTCCTATTATAACATATTGATTCGACGGCTTGATAATACTTGAATACGAAGATCAGCCTGAAGACCGGAAGAACATGTCAGGGGCATCAGCCACGTTGGTGTCCCATACGCACACAGTTGGCTGACGTGATCGATTCGGCATTCAAGGCTCTATCGTGACTCGACCACCAACTCGGGTCTGAGTCTGACCATAGCAATAAGTGAGATACGATATTTGCTGGGGCCAATGTCCCGTATACAAGTTTTCTTTTCATCCTCTTCAGGCAGGTCTGCTCAAAAAGGGCGAGGAAAATATTTGGAGACAATAGCTCCAAAAGCCTCCCGGCGCCAAACGGCATCGGCCCTGTCTAGGACAAGACCATCACGGGCTAGGCCACGAACTATTCCCTCTGTGGGCGGCACCAACAGGTCGGGACGTAATTACAAGCGAGTCAAGCAGTTTACGTATGCAAAAACTGCAATAAACAATGCATACCTTGATCGTAGATCTGGAGTGACATCTTCAATGAGAAAAGACGCAAATCGAGAGACACGAACGAACGGATTTGTCCGAGCATGGGCCAATGTCAAAGCGCACGGTACAGGCTGATTCTTGGAGAGAGCTGCAGGGGCATGGCATGGCAAAGCATGGCTGAGCGGACAAAGCAGGGCAAGACAAGGCGAGTGAAGGGAAAGGGAGAGGGTTCTTCAGGTGTAGAGGAGCTGCAGTGAGACATACTTTTGGGGCCTACGTAGTACACAAGGCAACGCAATTCAGGCAGCGGGCTTGAAACTGAGGTAGTACGAATGTTATTCTTGGTGATGAGACAATCATAGGCTGAGATGGTAAGATTACCAAGGACACAGAGCTCATGCCATTGAGTTCAATAACAGACATCAACTAAGAGTAACGTTTCGTCTTGAGAAACATTTCATCTGAATCTCTCTAATAAACTTTGTTAGGGCGAAATGTCTCCATTTGGGGAACGTGGTGGGGTTAGGTTGTCAGATCTCACCAGCCACATGTTGAGCGGGAGCTAAAAGCTGATCGTCGCTGGGCAGACAAACAGAGAGAAATAGAAAGGATATTAAATAACAAAGCCTGGTTTGAGCCTCGTGTTACTGTAGATGACCATCGAGAGATGATCAATCATATCGACAGATGATTAATAGTTCTATTTTGATGTTTGAAATACTTGAGCTGTTCAGACGAGGCTGTAAAACTATCGGTGGTGATCGTTGATCGACGGCACTTGTCAGGGCATGCGAGTCGTGTGAAAGGACAGCCCCTGTACCAAGAGCTTGGTTTACGCAAGGAGTATACAACATACAAGCACAGCGCTGAATATCGTATTACGAGTCAATCAGAGGCCTAAAATACAGCACTCATTACAACAGCCAAGATCTCTTACGAATTGCGTATCCGCTTTAGCAGCGTCAATCGGAGCATATTGATGCGATTGATGCAGGGTAGATAGCATTCGCGTTGGGTTGGTTTCGGTCTCGGTACCTTGCAGCATAATTCTGTGCCCCTTTCAAAATACCCGCGACAACATAAATTCCTATTGGATGGTTCACGATCAAAAGACGAAATCTGGTCTTGTGTAGAGACAGAACAGAACCGCTGATAGGATTTCCGGGTGATGTGTGTCTCGGGGAGATGCAGCTGGATCATGTGTCTTGTCTGTCTTGGTTGTTTTGAGTGGATGGGTTCATCAGCTGGGCGCTAAAGAGGTTGCAGTGAGCAATCATTTGCGAGGAAAAAGAAACAAGACGGGAAAAAGGAACGAGAATGAGACCTACATATAACATCAATTGACCTGACGTCGTTTGAATAATTCACCAAACCACCACTGTAACAAACGCAGCATTCAGTGGGAAGAGGACACACACACACACAGAGAGAGAGAGAGATACGCCACCAACGGTTGGATCGTAAGCGGGACGATCGAGAATCCCAATTCGAGTCCCGTCGGTCTGGATCTTGGAGGGCCCCCAGTTCCTCAAGTCAGACCAGACCAAACCAGATCAAAAATGCCAGGGTCGGGGCGATTTTAGAATTCGACGCTACCAGAATTATTCCCTTTGATGGTCAGCAAGGGGATCAAGGCTACCATGCAAAGTATAACATTATTGGATAGATGCTGAAAACCATCGACACAATTTACAAACAAGCTGACCCAAGAGAAGAAAAGAGGTTCACGAGTGAGGATAAGATGAGATCAGAGATCCACATTGAGTGGTGCTCAAGCGGTTGGAACTGGAGTTGGAGTGGTGAGGACCTCTCACTCAAGTGGATGTCCTCTCTGAGGGAGTTGGGCAGGGCTGAGATACCCAACTTTATTAGTTAATCTTGGTGTAGGTAGTCATTGACAGCCATTTACGTGCATATCTGTCAAAAAAACCAAGACATTGCTGATTACAGTATGAACACAGTAACATTACTGATACCATATCATATCCGTCACTGTCAAACACCAGATCAAGCACAGCAATCAGTCTGAACTGACTGGACTGGAGATTCATGAGGACCCCTCGACTGCCAGTCGACCTGAAGCTAAAGCGGTGGCACTAAGCCCAGATAGGAGCCCGCCATTTACCCTCTGGTGGTGACGGCATTCAGCCAGGGGACCCTCCCACCATATCTGTCTGGTCTCTCTCTCACTTTACGTCCAGTTTTTCAATATTGCAAGGCTCATTGAATCCGAGAATATCTGCAATATGGGACTTGGTAGGAATATTAGACCGTCTGTTTCTCAGATCAACTAGTAAATCACGCGTGGACCGTTTAGTATCGTGTCGATGGGATAATAACAGAGCGCCTCCAAAAAAAGGTGTGAGCAGACGGGGGTCTTCCCAGATGGACCTGGGGGGCATGTGCAAGGGTTTTTGGGACCACGCTCCCTGGTGAGGCGACCAAGGGCGGGAAGAGAAGGGAAAATCAAGTCAAGCAAAAGAGACTCACAGACTGAAAAGACTTTGACTTTTGCATGGTCTGGGTTAGATATATAGTTTTTGCCCTGTTGGCATATGCTTTTTATAGATGGTTGAGAAACAATTTCTTTTATGCTCTTTGATTGACAAACAGAAAGAAATGACTTGCTGATGCTTTGTCTGCATGTCTGTCAGTGCCCAGTGTGAGTGCGTGAGTGTGCGTGTGTGTGTGTGACGATGACATCCCGGGCCTCGTGGCATCTCCGCATCCAACTCTTTTCCAAGGAACCGTAGCCTCAGATCTGTTCATACTGGTATTCCACCATGCAATGTTAAAGCTGTTTAATGATAATGAGATACTAGTAACTGTTAGTATATTTAAAAAGATAGTTTGGCCGTTTGCTTCATGTTTGGAGTGTTTCGAACTGGAACATGTCTTTTGGTTTGACGGACTGTGTGTTGTCGAGGTCGTTAATGAGGTGGAGTTTGGATGGACTCTGAGATCCCTTGACAAGAATGGGTCCCCTATTGTTTACCCCCCCGGTCAATCTCTGTACACGAACATGCAAAGAAGATACTGAGAACCCATCAATTGCTCGCTCAGTATCAGGAACTCACTCCTATCTTTCAACCCATATTCGCCTCGCGATTCATTACCTGGTCAGAAGTCGCACCATGTCCTGCTGAGGTGACGGCCAGTGACTGACAGCCCACCACCACCACTAACTACCAATACCACCACCTTCAAACGCTTCCCTCCTGCAAGGCAAAGTAAGTGGAAGTGAATGTGGAAGTCTTCCATACATTACATCTGTCCCGCCGGGTGGGCCGTCTCTACCTTGCATTTCAGACATGCCGCTGCAGCCTGTCGAAAGTGCATCTTGATTGATCATGCTCCAATTCACGTTCACGTTCGTGATAAGTCCTGCAAAAGCCAGTTGAAATGGCAATTTCTTATAATAGCTACCTGCAACAAAAGACAGACAATGCAATGCAATGTGCTCAGGACTGGCTGGCTGGCTCAGTCTTGCTTCAACAAGAACAAATAAAGATCTTCTGTCATGCTGCCACCCCATCAAAGTACCTGGTACCGTACCTGGGCGCCCTCACAATTCCCCAACCAGACTAGGGGAACAAGGATGTCTGCCCTTTTCAAACAACCAGGGAATCTCCAGTCCCCGGGGGGGTGCAATGAGATTCGAGACCTTTGATAAGGAGAACAAAAATATTCAGTCAAAGCTACTGTTTTGTTCATGTTGAATCGTCTAATCATTTCTGTCGTCCCAGATTGAGGCATGCTTTCATTCTTCCTCTCTCTCCGACTCGACGGAATACCTCGGGCCAATGACGGGGCTGTCGACTCTCTGCGGCGTGTGAGTGTGCCTCTTGTTCTTGTCTTGTCGTGCAAGCGTGTCACCTTTGTCTCCAATGCTTTGTCGCAAGTTCTCCCTCCTCTTTCACTTCCGTTTGAGGTTCGACGTCTTGTCTACCCCACTGATGCGCGCTACATCCTTGACAACACCATGTTTGGCGATACAAGGTTGATCAACGTTGAGAGAGAGTTTTATGAAGTGAAATTGAGCAGTGCTGCAATTTCTAACCTTCTTGCCAACATTTTGCTAGACCGTGCACCGTTGAGATCAAGGGCCAACACTATGATGCTCGGGTGCCATTTGTTTCAACTGCGTTAATCCCAGACACCACAGGTATCCGTGGGTAGTAGGAGAGACAACACAGCACAAAAAGAGGATCTGTCTATACTGCACCTGTTAGGACGTACATTTGGAGAAGCGATTCTAGCGGCCGTCCAACGACGGATAGACGCTCATTAGCTCATGCGACAGACGCCTCAACTTTGATGGATATGGGTAGGGAAATACCGTCCGTAGAAGGGGGAACCCACAAAAAACCTACATGCCACACTGGGCTGAACATCTGTGAAACGAACAGACATTGAGAGAAACACGTCTCTCTCTGGTTCTGTAAGCTGAGAATACTGCATGCACCTGAAGAAGCGGCAGTAGGCAGGCAGGCAGGCAGTTGACATGGGTTCGTTGATTCATATGGCGGTATGGTTACGTACCTGAACCACCTGAACTTGGACGAGGCCATCTAAGGCTGTGCAGTGTGAGATTTCCTTCCAAGCCTCAGGGTTCTTTCTCTTGTCTGTCTGTCCGTCCTCGAGACGGCAAGAATACAAGGACAAGAGACAGACGGTCAGGTACTGGTACCGCACGCCAACGGAACCAGTCCAACTCAGGGATAGCCTCCCTCTAGGCTCAGGCCCAGGCGCCCTGCCGACGCTTGTCCATTTCCCCCCGTCGTCTCTTCTTGGCCCTAGTGCGACTCTGCCTTATCCACCATGACCTTGGAAGTTCCATGGACCTCTTTTCTGTCTACGTGGTTGAGCTTCTCCTCTCGATTTGCACATGTGAGTGAGTGAGTGGGTGAGCGGGAGAGGCAGAGGCAGAGGGACAAGAGAGCTGAATGTTTGAAACATTTGTTGAATGAAGAGAAGGGATCTACGGTTGAGGGTACATAGGGTTTTTTTTTTTGGGGGGGTTAGAGATTGATAGTGGGTTCGTACCTGGATTTGCAATGGAATTTTTCTGGCAGTGCCGTAGCCGTCGAGAGACAGGTCCCTTGGAGGCAGGGCCTTGTTGATATTGGACCATTCACTCCCCGAAGAGGAATTCTGTCTCCCACTTTGTATTGTCACCCGGCCGCTGATTCTCTCTCTCATTTGAACATTTCTTTATGTCATTGCTTTTAATGAATTCTACAACAGCTCAGTAACCTGGCTTGACTCATTGCTGCCATCACCATCACCATCACCAATATCGAGATCAGTCATCGTCATTCTCCCTCTCTCTCACCTTGACTTCTCGACTTGTACCGGTCCATAAAAGTATATGCTCCAACTCGGCAGTCGCCCTGACCCTGTAACTCTGCCAGCCTATCAAATTTACAGCAGATTGCAGAGTGGAAAAGGTATCAGATACATCCACATCTCTCTAGGCTGGGCTGGGATGGCTTGGATGACCAGGGTACCTTGGTAGTAAGGTAAGGTTGGTGTAGGCAGTGTGCTAGTGGCCCGGCGCCCAAATTCCACACCACACTCTTTCATTGCTACCATCTTGGAACCCCCAACTCGAGGCGCTTGCGACCTTTTTCACCAAAACAACACCAAACCAAACCGTTGACCACGGCCGACTGGTGACTGACTTACTTTGTTTCTTCTCCTCTCGTAGGCTTCAGTCTCCCAGGACCTGACGGCGTTTGTTTGAAGATCTTCGTATCGACCTTAGCGATTCTTCTTTTTCTTCTTCGACTTTATTTGGTTACTTTGCATTTCTAGACGGTTCACCCATTGCCCATCACCATCTCGAATACCGCGAGTCGATCCGCTACTCATTAACCTCCTCCAACTCCCGCCAGTCTCGACGATAAAGGTTGATTGAATCACGCCTTACCTGGCAGTCTTCCACCGCCTTTCCGCGCTCAGCGAAAGTTAAATTCATTGATACTTCACAAGATCAATTCTACCGCCGCCATCGTACCCTTCGCGACGTCACGGACTCGAATCTCTTCTGGCACTGAACACGCGGCGCCATTCGACGAAAATCGATACTCGAACACATTTTCGACACGCGTAACATTTTCATTTTGGCCAATTTTCAAAGGGCAAACAACTGCCTTGTTGCACAAACGACCGCCTTTTTATGGATCGCCTTGTGTTTTCGTAGGCTCCTTTGACGCAACCACCGCCTCGTTCGTCAACCGCTGTCCAAACGGACCCCCCCGCCAAAACCTTTGCACCGCCTCGCCCGACATACTTTTTCTGGATTTTCGAACTCGTGATTCACTTCAACTTTTGCTCTTACAACCTAAATTCTGGTTCATTTACCTCTTACAGCGACGAAACTCCAAGTCGAGACATCTATCACTTACTAGCCTGGGTCTTGTCCCTTCAACTACAAAGCGGCCATGGCGGCCAACATGCAGCACATGGCTGGGGCCGGGCAGATGATGCAGCAACCGATGCGAAAGCCGACGCCCAATCAGCTGCAGCAGATAGTGTACCAAAACCTTGTCCAACACACACAGCCATTCACTGGCATATGTTGGCAAGCTAATGTAGCTATCTCTGATCGCATGGGGAAAACCATGAACCTGTATGGCTCGCTGTAAACTTTATCACGGACTTTGCTGACTTATTAAAGGATAACGAACATTTCTTTGGCTATGAATGGAGGAGACTATATGAAGGGTGCCGAATGGGGCTGCAACTTTGAGCGTGAAGCCTTTCACAAATCTGCTACAAAGGTATATTTCCCAGCTGGTTTTCTTTCGCGAACCGTCAAGTTCTTCCTTGTAACATCTTGCTGACAGCCATCATAGGAAGCTTATGACCAGGAGATGGGAAACAAGATCATGGAATTCTTTAAGAGACGCCAGGCCAATGAACCCACACTCCAAAACAGCATCAATGTCAGCGCTCAGGCGCAGGCACAAGCCCAAGCCCAAGCGATGATGAGCATGCAGATGGGACGCGGCATGGGCCAAGGCCCTCAGCAAGGTTTCCAATCCATGCAGCACCCGATGCAGGGTGGCCAGATGAACCAAGGCCAACAACAATTACCGATGAATGCTGGAATGAACATGGGCATGCCAAACCAAGCTGGTCGTGGGATGGGCCCAGGCCAACAGATGGTAGGTATGGCTGGAGGACAGAACCGACCTCAACAAAATTCGTTCCCGTCTGACATGGCACGGCTCTCGCAACAAGATAGAGTTAAGGTCAGCGAGCTTGCTCAAAAAATGTTTAACTCTACCTCGGATCAGCAAAAACAGAACACCCGGATGCAGCTTTCTCAAAGAATAAGCCCTACGCAGATGAATGAACTCACTGCCCAGGGCAAAGATCCTTTGATGTGGTTTTATCAGAACCAGGCCTTCCAAGTTCTTAAGGCGAACATGGCCAGGATTCAACAGGGTCAACAGCAGCAAGGGATGCCACAAAACCCTAACAATAACCAAGCGCCCATGATGCAACAGCAGGCAAGTCAGCAAGGACTTCGCCAGCAGCAGGGTCAGATGCCTCAACAAGGGCAGCAGCAACATGGCATGATGAATGGTAACCAAAGCAATAATGACTATAACTCTTTCGCGCCCAACATGGACAGCATCAAAGCCGAGCAGATGAATGGCTTTGCAGCCCAGCAAGCCGGCCAGATGGTAGTACCTGCCAGCGCTGGACCGAATCGAAACGCGACGCCTCAACCGATGGGCCAGAACGCACCCAACCAGCAAGGCCCTAACCAAGGCCCGCGACCGCCTCAGCAGCCCCAGCCTCAGCAGAACATGAATCTTCAACAGATGAAGATGAATCAAGTTTCTCAGCAGTCACAGGCTCAACTTCAAGCTCAGCAAATGAAGCAGATGCAAAACCAAGCAGGAATGGGAGGTAACATGCAGCATTCCCCAAGCCCTGCCATGAACACTCTTAACACACCCGTTTCTCGACCTGGCAACAACATGAACCAGGCTGCTGGCCAGGGTAGTGTTCAATTTGGGGACCAACGTTTCAACCAAGGAGCGCAGCGGCCTAATAACCAGACTTTCCAGAATATGCTGGCAAGTCTACCGCAAGAGCAAAGGCAGATTGTGAGCGGTCTGACTCCTGATAAGTTGAACGAGGTAATGCAGCGTTGGCAGTCAAAGCGCCAAGAACAAATGAGCTTAAATAATGGTGGACAGGTTACTCCAGGACAAATGGCGAACCGACCCCAAAGTCAGATGGGCCAGATGAATACCAATGCTGGTGGACAAATGCCGGTCGGCATGCAACAGCCCCAAAATAGTGTGCCTATGAATGGAAACCCGCAGCAAATGCAAATGTCTCGACTAGCTCCCAACCAGCAGCTGGCTATGATGGACTCTATGGAGCTACCCCCTCAAGTCCTCACCCAGCTCCAGTCTCAGCTTCCTCCGGAGGTCAAGAAATGGGGCCAGCTCAAGCTCTGGCTTCAGCAGAACAACATCCCCCAACAACTACGGACGCAACTGGCAGCCATTCAGCAAAGGCAGTTCCAACTCGCCCTTCAGCGACGTGCTAGTATAATGCAAGGGCAGCAACCGGGCCAGCCAGGACAGCAGCTTTCACCTCAACAGCAAGGCCAACAACCACAGCAGCCGGGACAAAACAACGCTAACCCTGGCATGCAAGCGCCAGGCGGACCTGGACCCAATCCCCTGCAGGCAGCACGACCACAGATGCCTCTCAATATGCCAGCACACATCCTTCAAGTGACTCCTCACGAAATAGCGACGCTTCGGAATCGACCTCAGTTCGCTCAAGTGCCCGAAGATCAATTGCGCAACATTATTCTTGGAATGAAGAGGAGTTCCTGGATGAATCAACAACAGCAGCAGCAAATGAGAAACGCCCAGGCTCATGCACAAGCGCAAGTTCGGAACCAAGGTCAAGGCCAGCAAGGTGTGCAGAACCAGATTGGTGTTCCCCAAGCACCGATGCAGCTCCAGCAACCACCCCAGCCAAGCCAGACTACACAGTCTCAGAACATGCCAGGAGCCAACACCATGGGACCGAACAATGCTGCTCAACAAACGGCTCAGAAGCAACCAAGCGTGACTCCAGAGCAAAAAAGAAATGCTCGCCCACAACCTACCAACAACCGAGCACAGCCTCCAAACCCATCGCCAGCGTCTGCCCCTAAGAACCTCAAGCGCCCGAGTAACGACGATGCCATCGATGTTCCCGAAGCCGCGAAGGCTGCCGCCGCGAGACCTGCGTCACAACCTAACCAGCCACAGCAGCCTCAAGGCCCAAGAATGTTGACTCCTCAGCAAGTCGCACAGCTCTCGCCGGAGCAACGAGCTAAATATGAAGCGATGATGAGGGCGCAGATGAATAAGGCAGGCCAGATGCAGCCTCAAGGTGGAAACGAGATCTTGGCGCGTTTGAAGGCACTAGGACAAGAAGAACAACGACAATCTGTGCGAGAGAACGATCCCGAGATTCCAATGTCACCGCAGGAATATCACGAGACAGCTGAAAAACTGAAAAAGATTGTGATCGATATGAGCAAGATTGGCCGTGGTTTGAGCAGATGGTATGGCCTCACGCGTGATGACCAACGAGCGAAGATGTTCTTCCGAACTGTAAGTCTACATCCAGTTATCCAACGGATAGCATGCACTAACTCAGCACAGCGATGGAGGATTCTTAAGCAGTTCTCGGACGGCGAAAAGATGTCTGTTCCCAAGAGCGTGTTCACGATGCAAGCCTCGGAAATTGATCAGGCTCGAAATATGCTGGAGAGCATGGCTAAGGATCTTGCGGCTAGCGTGTATGCTAGAAACATGAACATGGCTAACAGGCAGGGCACACCTCAAGCTCAAAACGCCCAACCACAGCAGTCATTGCCTCAACAGCAGCAACCCCAACATCCTCAGCCTCAACAGCCGACGCAACCTCAAGCAGCACCTGCCAACTCCGAGAAGATTCGCAGGAACTCGCAAGCCCAGAATACTACTCCAAAAGGAGGCAACAAGGGTTCACAGGCCCCAGCAGCTCCGACTACCTCTCAGCCACCTTTCCAGTTCGGCGCCTCGTCTCCTCATGGTAACCCAACTTACGTCGCAAAGCCAAAGGAGCTCAACCTGCAGCTACCACCATCACGCAAGAAGCAGAAGACGACAGCTGGACAGACACCCCAGGGTGCTACACCCTCGCCTCAAATCAGCAAGAAGGGATCGCCTGAGCTCCGAAGGACTTCTGAAACACAGGTGCCCCCTAAGCCAGTTCTTCTATGCAAAGAACCCGAGTGCGAGTTTTCGACCACTGGTTATGGCACTGAGCAAGCTCTTCAACAGCATATCTATGAAGAGCACACGAAGCCACGAGAAGATCCTCTCAAGTTTGCTCAAGAGAACCTGGCCTTGGCTCTTGGACTGGAGCCCGATGGTTCAGCCAAGAGGGAGCCAGGTACCGAAGCTGCTGCTATGAGCTTGTCCAATTCCAAGCAGGGCCAGACACCTGTTACTATGGCGGCAACTCCAGTGTCCATTACGGATGCCGGTATGAAGCGGTCGGCTAGCAGCATGGGCAAGCCTCAAGACAAGACTGGTCTCAAGGCTGGCACCACCCCCAAGTTGGCGGATGTCAAGGTAGCTGAGGCCAATGCTGTTGATCCTTGGGCCAATGCCACGATCGACACTGAGATGCTGGTGAATAACCTCGGAGTTGAGCGCGGTTATGGATTTTACGATAATCCCTACTATGACCTCAACGCTCTCAGCTACTTGACGCCCAGAGACACTCCCGACTCGGTCAAGGATACTGGCAGCAGCGAGCCCAACAGCGATCTTCCAGAAGGTGCAGCTATCGATGTTAACATGGACTGGCAAAGCATGGATACCGACTTATTACTCAACATGACCAACACTTTGGACGCAACCGGTATCACTGGTAACGATATGATGGGCACTGATCCAGCAGCGTTGTTCGACCGACCATCTCTGCAAGAACCGGACTGGGATGACGTGAAGATGGACTTTTCAAAACCTTTCCAATTCGACACTAGCCAACACTACTACATGGCTACATCATAATATTCGCTGCTGTTGAACGGCATTATACAAGAGACAGATTTATTAACAAGCCACCACAAATCGGGTGGTAAATAGGGCTTCCAGGCCCGGGAGATATACCCTCAGCATGGCAATGTGTTTTTGTTTTGACCACGATCCGTGGTAGTTTTTGTTAATTGCATTTTTTATTTGGATAACAGTTAAGGGATGTGGAAGCCAGGCGATGGCAGTAAAAGGTGGATGGGGCTGAAAACATCATGGCGGGCGCTTTGTTCTGGACCAAGGATGAATGGCAGGCTGGCAGGCAGGCAGGCAGGCAGGGTGTCGTTTGACAGAGGATATACAGGAGTTGACTGGCAGAGGACTTTGTTTGTAATGCATGATGCTTGTTTGATGATGTTATTTGGAGCGTGTTGCAGTTGGTTGGTTGTTTTAGTTTACCTACCTAGTTGAAGCCATCAGATGCTTCTGTTTTTGCAATGTCGGAATTAGTGGCTAGGGCTTATGAGATTCATAGATATGAACTCTGAGCAAATGATACCCAGCATTTTGCTACTTGGCTGTCTCATTGACTCGTATGTGATGTTGAGTAGATCAGACCTTAAAAGAATATTCAAATACCTTTAGAAGTTTGACTTGACTTAAGGTCCGGCCAACACCCGTTCCTGCATCCGGCCCGTGACGGGAATCATGCCCCACAAGGCACGCGCCTCCCGTGCCCGGAAGCGTATTCGCTAAACTTCTTTCGGAATAGAACGGTGGACCCTTCAACACGGCACGCGAATCTGCAGTGTTGACGGCTGGGGAAGATTATGTCAGCCATGCTAGACCGGATAAGGGAAAAAGTAAATATGGGCGAGGTTGGCTGAGATTTGAGACAGGGATATAAAGCAAAGCAAAGCGCGACCGTGTCGGGCGTAAGAGGCTGGGTTAGGGTTATAGACGTGACGTGTGAAAGGTCAATTAAATGGTCAATTAATTAATGGGTACAGATACCTGTTCTGGGGTTGCTACTGATGTGAGAGGGATAGCTATTAGGTGTGTTGTTAAGGGATAGTTGTAGGATTTGGCGATCAATAGTTACTAAATAGTCGAAGATAATTAATAGTCTGTTTCAAACTGTTTATTTCCTTGCATAATATTTTTTGTTGTCGTGTCTCGTTGACCAGGAACGACGCCATTTACACCAAACCAAACCATCCCATTTTCCCCAAAGTCCAACCCAATCCCAAAAAATAAGCCACCCCACCTTATCTTATCGTCCGCCCGCGTCCCTTTAACAAAACCACCACTTTACTTTACCTTACTTTACCTTTTCCCATCTCAACGTCTGCCTCACCCACTAACACGCTTCGACACGCGGCGAACGCATACAAATTTTGAAGCTTTACTTGGTTTATACTTTTATCCTCGTGCATATATAAACAGCGTTCAGCTTGCAATGGAGCAACCAGCTACATCATCGTCTACATCATCACCTACAAAGCGACGCGCCCTCGCTCCCTTGGATGCTAACGCGCTTGCTGCACCTAAGAGTTTGTTCAAGCCTGCATTGGGTCATAGTCCTGTCAAGATGGCTATAGAAGGAAAGAAGAGGTTGCTTGATATCGAGGGTAGCGCGCCTCCTGCTAAGAAGGCGTGTCTGGGACGTGATGAGGTATGTTACATTACTTATGTGATATCATGATGGGAGAGAAACTTGTAGCTGACATTGATTGTATAGGACGCGTCTGAGAGAAGTGCTAGTCCTGACGTGAGCTCTGTCTTCGACACGTCTGCCAACGATAATTCATGGGCTACTGCTGCGACCGAACTTGATACTGTAGTTCCTACGACAGAACAACCTACACGGCAAACTACAACACTTACTCGCCAACAAATAAGACAAGTCAGTTCTATACCAAAATCCCAACTTATAAATATCACACATACTAACTGACAACAGAGAGCAGAAACACTTCGTCTCCGTCTATCTCTAGCAAATTACAAAGTCCGCACCGGGCAAACAACCGTTCCCCTCTCCGAACTTCAACAAAGACCATTACCCCGCGAGGCACCACGCGTCGTCCGCGTACAAAGTCCCGAGTCCACCAACGTGTCCAACCAAGAGGAAGAGACAAGATCGCGAAGAGACTCGATAGATTCACAGCAGACGGAGATTATGGAGGAAGAAGACGAAGAGCAAAGTTGATGAGATACGGGGAAATAAAAAGCGAAAGATGGGATGGTGCTGGGGAGTTCTTCATGGCATTCATACTTTATGAGCGGGGCATGGTATGTGAAGAGACATGTACAATGGAAGGCATTTGTTTGGAAAGAAAGCATTATTGTTTTAACGATCATGGTAATGAGACATAAGTGTGTTCTCATCTGGAGAAGATTCATCAGAGATATCCCAAGGCGTTATAGAGGAGTTATACAGGCATTGACTGGGGTTACAATGCTTGGGTATGTTTTCACAAAGACGTATCTAGCCCAGTTTCAATGATAGGGTGGCATTTCTCATTCATCTTGCAAGATATATACATGTGAGACTACATCCAACTCACGGATGTGATGCCCAGCTTTCATTCAATCCTCGCTTCCTCACCCAACTCCAATGATACGTCCTGATAGCTCCACTACTGAAGCTTAATCGATGAGAATCTTGGGCTCTAGGGACCCATAGTTCTCAAAGAACCCCTTGAACAGCCGAATACCGTATGCGACATCGGCAGAACCTCCTGTCTCGCGAATGCTGTGCATGCTGAGCTGCGGGTTACCGAGGTCCAGAGTTCGCATACCCAGAGACGCAGCAAGACCAGGTCCGATGGTGCTACCGCATGGCGAATCGTTGCGGACGACAAACAGCTGAAGAGGAACGCCAGCTGCACGGGCGCACTCCTGAAGGAGCACTATTCCTGGTGAGTTGGTAGCGTATCGCTGGTTGGCGTTGATCTTGATAACAGTGCCGCCGTTCATGGCTGGCTGATGCGAAGACTCGTATTTGCCAGCGTAGTTAGGATGCACAGAGTGGGCCATGTCAGCAGATACGAGAAAAGATCGTGACAGAGTCTGTTCGTATGCCGTAGCCTCTTCATTATCGTGGTGGACAGCCTCATAACTACCCTCGCTGGTAGTGTCTCTTCCAGGAAGAACAGACAGGCGGCGGATAACCGATGGCAACAGATTAGAGTTAGCACCCTGGGCTGAGGTTGAGCCAATCTCTTCGTGATCAAAGCACACGATCAATCGGATAGTGCTATCATCCTCAAGTGTGGACTCATCCTTTACGGACTCAATGAGTCCCTCTACTGAGCAGTATGTCATGCCAAGGTTATCGAGACGAGGAGAGAAGATGAACTCATCGCTAATACCACCAATGCATGACTTTTGAGTATCGTAGAGAATCAGTTCAAAGTCTACAATCGCAGAAACCTCAACTCCGGCCTCGGCTGCAATTACGTCAAGGACCTGAGGGTGGTGTCTCTCAGTGATGACCTTGAGAGGTCTGAACTCTTCATCCTCTTCACCGTCATCCTTCTTCTCCTCAGGCTTATCTTCCTTTGTTCCCTTGTTCAGCTCAGCTGCAACGAGTCCGGCAATAGGGAAAAGCTCGGTCTCCTTGTTAGGGTCAAAGTTGGTCTGTCGGTGGAGGTGAATGGCGAGAGTTGGGATTCTTATCAAAGGCTTGTCGACCTTGATAAGCTTCTGCACAAAGTTGTCGCCCTCCTTGACCATGACACGGCCGGCGATACTCAAGTCACGATCGAACCATGAGGTCCAGATACCACCACCATATGTTTCAACGCCAATCTGGAGGAAGCCGACGTTGGTCTTCTTCGAAACGGGCTTCAGTCGAAGGCAGGGAGAATCGGTATGGGCTCCGATGATAGCGACAGGGTTACCAGGGCGCCACTTGCGACCGATGGTGAAGGCGACAATAGTCGAAGCATTGCGAGTGAGGTAGTATTTGCCGCCAGGACGGAGGGTAGAAGCCCAAGAGTCGCGCTCGCGGATGAGTTTGAAGCCGGCCTTTTCAAAGCGAGCCGAGGCAGACTGAACAGCATGATAGGCTGTATTATGTTAGCAGGTATCAAGGTTGCGGCGGAAATGAGGCAACCGACGAGTTGGTGATTCGTTGACAAAGTCAATAAAGTCGAGAGCTTCCTGAGGAGGTGCCATGATGGGCGACGAAGTCGAGAATGAAGCTGCGAACAGACGCGGGGTAGTATCAATTGAGGTTCTGAAAGGAGATACTCGACGTGAAGAGATGCGAAGGAAAGCGAGCATCTGTTGCAGAGATGATGAAGAAGTCGAGAAGCGGTGACTAATTAAGACAAAGTTAAGAGATCAACAACGTCCTTTGTAAACGGGTCATGTGGTTGGTCGGTCGGTAGTCATCTGGCGGGAAGCTGCATTCAACCCGCACTTGACTGATACCGTTAGTGGTGGGGCTTATCTTATCATGGCTTGAGCTTCCTATTGTGGAAGTAAGTGACTCACGAAGAATCGAAGATATATTGAAGTCATTTTCATGATATTTGAATTGGTGTTGTTAAACATAGAGCAAAGACTTGTGTAAGCCTGGGAAGCCTATTCGGTAACAATGCATACACCTTATAGGACAATTTCTCATGTCGGCCGTGCTGTGTGTCCAAGACGCACCATATCATTCGTTAACTTAGCTCGTGTCATCTAAGCCAATTGGTTAACGATGTACCAGAAGTTGCACATTGAGAAACAGCCGATCAATAAATATTATTGAGAAAGAACTGGATCTATGAAGGTCTGTTATGTTCACTGGCAGTGTGAATCAGGGAAGGTAGGAAGTTATTGAAAGTCTTTCTATTCCAAGTCTCTAACTATATGACTTATATGTCACCCATCTATCCCATCCTAAATCGTTCCATAACTCATACAAAGCTCAACAGCTAAGCATAATACCGCCAGAGCTGCAAGGTATCCAATTCTATCAATCCTAGACCCAACCAACAGGGAACTAAAATCAAAGTCGACAAAAATTGCTATTCGCTGAACACAAAGGAAATATCTCTATCCAACAAGTTCCAATTTTTTTTTTTTGAAGAATCCGGGAATTTTAAAGCTCTCGTTTGTGAAAGACGAGCGACCACCTGTTTAGTAGTTGTTGCTGTCAGGGCCGGAGGAAACGCCTTTCTCAACCTGAGAGACAGAGGTGGTGACTTGAGGCTTGTTGAACACAAGACCAGGATGACCGAAGCAGAGAGCAACAGCAGCAAGAACAATGACAACACCCTCAAGGATGATGAATGGAATCTCGTGCTTAATCAGATCACCATCGTAACCCTCGCGGAGCTCAGCAACACGGTAGATGCATCGAGTGAGAACGAGGATGATGGCAGTGGAAAGACCAGCAAAAAAGGTAGTCTCGCGCCAGCCAAAGGCCTTGGCTTGACCAGATCGCCAATATCGGATCATGTAGTCGGAGAAGGCGGCAATGAAGACGACGAGGACGATGACCTGAAGGACAAGACCAGCCATGGAGACATCGACGCCGACGTTGCTATCAGACTCGGTAGACATAGCACCACCAGCGGCCTGGAGGATAAGGCAGACGATATCGAAGGGGATGAAGACCCAGTAGAAGAGTTTAGGCTTGAAGCGAGAAAGCTCAGGGCCAAAGAAGTTGATGGTCTTGGAGAGGGTGACATAGATGGAGGCCGTATAGAAGACGGGAGCGATGGTGAGACAGACTGTTGAAGCTGATTAGCTTGTGATAGCAAAGTTACATGATTGAAAACTTACCAATTTGAATCATGAAAGCGTTGAAGGAAAAGGGATTGTACCACATCATGATACGACCAACATAGCCGACAATCTCGGAGACGCATCCAAGAAGCATACCAGTCATGAAGCCCCAGCTCTTCCATCGGAAACCAAGGTATGCGTGGACGAGACCAATGAGACTGAAGAGAACGACAAAGACAATGTTCGCAGCAAGCGTAGGTCGGTAGCCGTAGAGACTCCACTCGACAGGGCAAGTATCTAGATTACAGGGTGAATCGGAGCCGAAGGCGTCTTCGGGTCTGATGGTATAGTTGTAAGGCATCTTGATGGTCGTTGTAGAGTAACTCGATATCGATGTGTAAGTCGAGATACAAAAGGAGAAGCGAGTGGGTGTATTTGTATTTATTCTCCACGGGTTAAAGAAAGGTAAGCTTATGTTTTAAGCTCCGTAGGAGACAGGAGATAAGATTGTAGAAATGTAGATGCTGATGTGTGAATGATGATGAGAATAAGATCATCTTGAAAGGGGAGGATGGGGTATTAATATAGACATGATTGAAACAGTAGAGAAATGCAGATTGCTGTGCGAGAATGACTGACAACGACAAAGTCGGACTCGGATCTTCAAACTACAAAGCAAGGCAATGAATGAATGCAGTGCGTTTGCTAGCACGGCACTAAGAGAAAGAGGCTCATCTGCTAAGCTGAGCTGTCGCTCTCGCTCTTTTAGCGTGGCGAGCACGCGAATGTCGGTCATTGAGGCCAATAAGACGAGGATCATGGAGGTTATAGTGGATAGGATAACATCAGCCTCGAAAATGGGGCAGTGTCAGCATTAACAAAGCCGCATGTAGATCCACGCTTCGGATGGTATTGCCGGTACATTGGCGGCTATCAAGGTCCGTGAGAATGCACTTGCATATTGCTTGTGCTGATTGATGATTATACTAAAGATCTCTAGGTCTATACAGTTGATAAGTCAGTCAGTATGGTTTCATTCATACATATCCTTCGCTGTGGTGTTCTCTTTCTTACGCTTACATTTGAAACAACATCGGACAAATAATAAAAATCTCCTACGGAAAACAAGGATTCGATGCAAAAGGATGACGACCCTGAAGATTAAGATAGCGGCGGAATCAACCACGCTAAAAATGCGAGAAGCGAGTCCGAGTGAGATTGTTCACCACACTCCAACCAATTATGTTCTCGCCCACGGGAATGAGCGCTGCGTAGGACTTTATCTGGTGCGATGCGTGAGTCAGCCTTTTCGAATCGCTTTCTCTTTCAAATTTTCGTGGAGGCTTGGAATAGCATCCTTGACTTTACAGCCAGGCTTGCGTCACATCTGTCAAACAGCGATTTACGTAGTAAGACTAGAACCATATTCCAAAAGGGACTAATGGTGGTTTACCTTTAGGCATATTTTTCTTATTTCCTAGTGAGATTTGTGTAATTGACCCGGCTTACATCCATAGTCCATCCAGGTCTAGGTGCTCTCAGCTTTATCACTCTCTGCTCTCTCACGCACTTGACTTCTACCTGCATATACGTTGCGTAAAAAGTGCACATCGTACATTCAGCTCTGCATGGTAATTTACATTACAATTAGTCCTTCATGCTCTCTAAAGTCCCTCCCTCTGTCTACAGGTTAAAACCGTTATCCAACCGCCAGCCCATAACCCACAATGCGCCAAACTATTATCTTACCATCCATTCCAGCAATTTAAACCTCCCTGATACCAACACGTGTACACGTAATGTTTGGCGTTGAGACCAATCTCATCACAGTAAAACAACCACAAATTTCTATCGTACGATATCTTCTCTCCGCATTCTTACGTAGTACGGGCCACGCGGTTTGAACTGTCAGATTCTTGAACACGAAGCTTAAAAAGGTGATGAGACATGACTCATTGGTAGAGGAACTGTTCTGCTAGTGAAGTTTTAATTTATTCCTTCTCCACTGTTGGTTTGTATGACTGTGTTCCATACGGAGTAAGATGGAAGTCACTTGGTCCGACTCCGTGTCCGTGCCGGTTTGTGAGTGAGCCCCGCCGTTATGATAGCTCCGCTCCGGGTTCAAACTCAGCCTCCAGTTTTCAATCAACGGTTCTTATCTAGTCGGTCTCGTTAGAGAATTGAAGACATTTTTTTATTAAACTGAAGGCCCTTGTAGTCGTCCATTGCATGAAGAGGGATCACCTTCGGCACCTATAGCTACTTATGGTTGCAACAAAGGACGACAGCTCTGCTAATATCCAGGACCACTAAATAGCGAATTACATCCGTTTTTGGTATACGGAAATAGTCTCCTGATCGAATTTCTAGGTGCTTCGTAACGGGCTCCCGCTGTGCAGTCTTCTCAGCCCTGATTGTGTCCGTCTCCATCTTATGCAACCACTATCAGACAACACTGCCAATAGTTGAAAAAACATCAGCATCTTAGGACCTAGGTATCACTACATCTTTGAGTCCGGTTCTCAAACGGGCCGTTTCACTATCCAACAGCCATCAAGACCCCCGTAATACAATGTTCCTCCGTCATCTCACCTTACGAGGCTTTCAGAGGGCAAAATTGCTGCCACAAGACCCTGCAGCCCATGCAAAACAAGTAGAAACATAAAAGCCCTCTGTAATATTTCCACCTCCATTGGCTATGACTAATACTCGGTCCGATCTCGTACAACGTTCTCGTATCTTTAGCCTCCCGTCATGCAGATATTCTCCAACCTCCGCTTGCCGTCACGATACCCGTCGGATGTCGCGAGGAAATTCAGCATAATCGGATGTCGCGATATGCATCTGAGTCTGGGAAAGAGTTCCTTCATGGTGTAGTATACACGAGGCAACTCAAATCTCTAATTCAATTGTTGTTTATCCAAGCCTTTTGTATGAAGTCAAGTAGTATAACATGAGAGCCTCAGCAGGCCAAACACCAAACACAGAATTTCTCCAAATTTGATCTCAGAGAATGTCACTTGTAAAATGGCTCTTCTCGAGATCCGTAATCTCGGCGATACAATATCGCTCTTAAAAAGGCTTATCACCAGGACAACTCGGCCTTACCTCAATATTTGAACTCGTGACGGAAACTGAGTTTTCGGGGTTGCTCTTCCGTCAATCTTTTCGCAAAAGATGATAGAGTCTCTTTGTTGACTTGTTTAAACATCAAGAGGAAGACTGGTTTCATTTGCCCACAACCAGTCTCTAATCAACGCCAATAGTGAAGCCCGATAACGCTGTGGGTTCACCAAAGTAAAACCTATACAATGCATTGCATACAATAAAGAGAGTAGTATTCGTGTGGTTATGCCAAGATCTTGGCCTAAACCCTAGCAGATCTTGAGATGCCTATTCGGGTATCTCGAACCAAATGATCGGTGCACCCCTGCCAAGTAGCATCAAGTGCCGGAAAATACTTGATTGGCTAGTAGCATCTAAGCTTAAATCTAGACAGAGTAAAGCCTAACTTTATACGATCCCAAAAGTTAAAACAGCCAACAGCCAATCTATAACAAGAAGCTTGATCCCGCGGTGAAAGTCTGTCTGTACCACCAGACCGATGAGTCTCACAAGCCTCGGGGTGTCAGAAGACTTGAGACCCTAAATCAGGGGGGTAAAAATAAACTAATCAAAGAGTCTTCTAAGTTTATCCTAAATTCTCCTACACTTACCAATGTATTTTCGTCACTTAGGATCGAGGTCTTAAGTTTTCTGCCACCCCCTAGACAAGTCACAGCGTTTCAATGGAATAAGTTCGACAAGTGAATATCAAGGTTTTCGTTAAACTATACGCGTGCGGAATATCTTATAATGCATACAATGAATCAAAGGGAAAAGCGAGCCACCCATACCCAACCATCCGGATGAAGAAAGTCATCCATTTTTACCCACTGAGAGTAGAGTTTGTGAGAGTAGAGTTACGGGGAACCGAATTCGAGTTATCCTGGCATGACCAGGGCTTCCCAGCCTTCGTCTTTCCGGCGTCCGCGAGGGCAGTGATAGAGCCATATGTTCCACCGAGCATGAGAAAGGTACCGATAATGATGATGAAGATGCTCCAAGCAAACTTTCCACGCCATTTGAAGGTTCGCTCCTTGCGGCCCCAATTGTCGTATAGCCACATACATCCGTAGGGCTGGAAGCAGAGGAAAACGCCAAAAGATGCACCAACCAGTGATACCAGAGGGTCGAATACGGGGATAGCGCTGGCGATGATGTAGGCGAGAGTGGTGATCCCGCTAGTGCATCCAAGCCAGGTACCCCAGTGGATGAGACTGTTTTTGTGAAGGTGCTCTGAGCCGCGGAGAATACGGAGGAAGATGTATTTGGCGGGGACCTTTAATTGATGTTAGCAGATATTTGAGCAGCGGCATTTGGCAGAAACTTACATGAGTGACAATCATGGCACTGACGAAAAGACCCGGCAGAGCAAACCCAAAGCCAACCTTCTTCATGACAACACCAGCAGAGGCCAAAGCAGGAGAAGCAACATTGCCGCCAACGTAGTAATACATAACAACACCAATCACAACGTAGACGGCAGTGATAATGCTCTGCGACCAGACAAGTGCTGATGTGTAAAGGTTGGGGTCGCGCATCTCGGCAATGATGGAGAAATAGGCGGGTGTACCAGCGTAGGCGAAGATCTGACTCGAGATGGCTGCCATAGCTTCGGAAAAGTGAGGGTTGTTGGTGAGTTGGAAGACGGAGTCATCCTGGGTCGCTGCGGGACTCTTGTTATCGACGGCGACCGCGATTGTGACCGAGAAGACGGAAGTCATGATGCAGATAATACCGACCCATGCAATCCATCCTATCTTGCTCAGGGTTCGGATACTGGCTAGGAAGAACGTGACAATAGCGGCGATGAGGACGAAGAGGGCGGTGCAGAGTGCATGTGTTGATACAGCGTTGAAGCCAACCGATATGCCCAGCATGGCAGATGCAGAGATGAAGACCCAGTCTGCTAAATGTTAGCAGTAGTTTCGACATAGGAGAGACATACTTACTTAGCATAAAGATGACTGCAAAGATTTCGCGACCGATTTTACCAAACATCTTGAAACCAGCATCATCTATGGTGTACACTTCTGGGTGGTTGAGCTTGAAGGAGCCGACCATGTAGTTAGACCAAGTGGTCATACCGCCGATTGCGAGAAGACAGATTACGCCAGGGATGAGGCCGAGAATATGGAACGTCCGTGGGATAGCGAGCACACCGAGACCAACTTGGGTTTTTGTCATGAGGGCGATGGTACCTATCCGCGAAAGCTATACAGGCATGTTTAGCACTAACAACACCATGTGAAGGGGTTTTCATACGCTGCGATAGTTGGGGCCTTTGTCCCCGACATGGCCAAAGACTGCATCATCGACAACAAGTACATCTTCGACGTGGCTGTTATCTGTGATGGTCAGGTTCGAGTTGCTCGCATCAAGGTCGACCTCCTTGAGTTCTTGAGCGGTAGTAGACTCAGAAGACATTCTGAATTGTGTCAGTTTAATATGAAGATTCTTCCACTATACTTTCCTATCACTGCTGAAAGTTTGAATAAAGCGATCCTCTTAGATATCTAACTTCTTGTAAAGTTGTCATGTTAAAGAGTGACGGGGTTGGAAGGTGCACTTATAAAGAGAGAAGCTGTGATATCCATCTATGGTACGTACTTTTTGATGTGGCTTGAATTTCCCCACCTTCTCCAAGAACTTTGAGGAAGATATCTCGTGCGGGGAATGGATGTCTCTGTTCGTTTGGAGACACTGACTTTACCTGATTAGGACAAAGAATTTGAGCTAAGGTCTTTACGTAGTTGTTACAAGAAAGCCATCACTTGTAAGTACTTACTGGGTGTCAAGGTGCGCTATACCTTAGGGTTCCTTGAGTGCTCACAAGTCTTCGGGAGGGAGATCTTTCGGGTGGGTTGAAGGAAGACTTTCTGGTTACAGAGTGCAGAGCCAGCTGCTGAGAGATTGGATCTTTAACTGCTATTTATACTGCTTGGACAAGGCAGCTGAACTTAATACTAATCTTTGACCATTGATATGCCGGTCTGCATAGAGGCTATACTACTTAAACCTCTACTGACAGAGTTAAAAAGTTAGAGGCTATCCTATATAGTTAGAAGCCAGGTAAAAAATAAGAAGAAAAAGTCTTCAGGAAGGCTGCAATCACAGCTTACACAAGGCGATCCAGGAGAAGAGCTGAGGGAGTATTATACGGGAAGCACTTCCACTATATTGAATCGCAGATTTCGTCAGGTTGTTTGTTTCTAGTCAAGTGCACTAGAGCGGATTCATATGAGACAGTCGCAAGAACAATGCCCAAGATTTGTTCTAGTGTCGAGGGCTCAATGTTGAGACCATCGTAGAGGACGTCTTAGCTTTAATCGATTCTATGCTTGGAGAAAATGTTTTTATTTTCGCCTAGATATGGTCTTGTCCAATTGTTCTTATCTGCTTCCTCTGTCCTTCAATCATAAGGCTCGAAGTGGCTCAACTACTGTCACCCAAACAGTTTATTGAACCTGAGATAAGAGGTAAAGATGACATGTTTTTAAGTTTTTGATTGGGGTACTCTCTTTTAATGTTTTGCCTCCTTAGATATCTATCGTCGTCACGAGACTAATGAGATCTGTGTGTCCTTTATTGACTTTGACGATGGTTGGCTTTCAAGACATTAGATTTGGTAGAAGAGAACTAAATTATACCGCTCTTGATAAAACTACCCCACATAGACTCAAAGATAATAAGAGTATTAAGAAAGTTGTAGACATCTTAATAGGTGATAGAAAAGGGACGCCGACTACAATCAACTAGTTCAAGAGTATACAGGGTAGTATCTGTTCTCAACGAGTCTCTTCACTTGATATCAAGAACACTCGCCCTACTGGAAATGCTCAGCAATACAACACCTAGACCTAAATAATAGTAACTAATCATCCGGGCGCAAGAAAACAAGTAATCCAGCTTCCAGTAAAGACCAAAAGCTAGGGCTGTCGATGGCTAACATCACTATCATTCCGATATCCTCAACTAAACCCTCCATCTGAGCCCTCGGTGGAAGCCAAGCCAACCCTACAATCAACTGGCCTGGTATCAATTTCGGCCGAAGTCAAATCCTAGATTCATGTCAGCAGACACGCAAATAAACTGTGTTGCTTTCCAACAATCCATGTCAAACAACCATCTGACCCGAATCACATGTTACGCAAAATCTAGACCGCGCGATCTTCCTATTCGATCGAGATGCATTGAAGACGAGTTCCCTGAAGCGACATTTGGCAATTTGCGTGTTCCCATTTGGATAATCGACGCCGGCGCTTCAGAATCCAAGTGGTCAAGGTTGGGAAATGAGATGGGTGGAGCACAGACATTGGCGAACCCTCCACCCCAGATTTGCCAGGGGTCTGCAGTCGGGTGGCTTGATAAGACTACTTGGCAAAGTTGGCATGGATCACTAGTGCAGACCCAGTTATAACGACCTTCGTCTGAGGGGTTGACATTGTGTAAGTGAATCAGTCGAACAATAACAGCTCGTAAGACTGCGAAAAGAAAGTCAAATAGGGATGTCATGTCAATATTAAACAATAGCAAATAAGTTCCAATCGCGTATCCCAGACTGCGTATCAGATATATATACATAGAAATAAGCCAAAATAGCAATGTATTCAAAAGTCTACTCGAGTACTATACATTCCAGCAGGACCATTAAATACTGAAGAGTTCATAAGTTGCCATAGCCTGCAGGCTTCAACAGATGCTAAGAGAAAGGGGAATAGTTTAGACCAGGATGAAAGCGGCGAGACCAGCGACGGCAGCGAAGAAAGCAGAGCCGGCGAAGGTAGCAGCGCCAGCAGTAACGGCAGGAGGAGTGGGAACGCTAGAAGTAGCAATCAGTAAACTGTCTCAAATTCGGAATATGTATGGAAAACTCACGTCTGGTTACCACCGCCAATGGGGGTGCTAGGAGGGACAGCAGGTCCAGTAGAAGCAGGAGGCTGGCCCTGGCCAGGGTTACCAGGGTTGCCGGGAGTGGTACCAGTAGCGCAAGGAACCTGGATGGTAGAGTACTCAACGCTGGTGAGGACAGTGGTGTACGCCTTGGTGATGGCAGTCACAGACTGAGAAGGAACACACTGCTCAGGCTGGCTAGGGACGGGGACAGGAGTGGGAGGAACAACGGGCTTAGCACCGCTCTCAGTAGCAGGAGGGTTGGGGTAGACGGGAGGGTGAGGGACGGTGCCGTTACCGGGGTGCTGGGGCTGTCCGGGGACAACAGGCTTGCCGGGCTGCGAAGGCTGAGCGGGCTTGGTCTCGGCAGGAGGAGCGGGAGGCTGCTCGTAACCGGTCTTGGTCTCAGCGGGGGGAGCAGAAGGCTGTCCGTAGCTGGGCTTTCCAGGCTTCTCAGGCTGACCGGGCTGCTCAGGCTTTCCAGGTTGCTCGGGCTTCTCGCTACCACCAGTAGGCTCAACAGGGCAGATGGTGGTAGAGACAGCAATGGTCTCGGTGACAACAACAGGAGTACCAGACTTGGCGGGGCAGTTAGGGACCTCAGGGCCGCAAGAGGTGATAGTCTTGATGTTGGTAGAGTAGATGGTAGAGGTGGTCATGGGAAGCTCAGGAGCCTCAGTGGTCTCGGGAACCTCAGGGACCTCCTCAGAAGTGGTCTCGCTGCCCTGCTCGGCAGAGGTGACCTGGGGAGGGACGGGGTAAACGGTGTTGCTGGTGACAGTAGAGCGAGCAGGGCAGTTGGTAACCTCAGGACCGCAAGAGGTGATGGTAACTCGCTTGGTCTCGTAGACCTTGGAGACCTCGGTGGCCATGGCACCAGAGGCCAAGAGAGTAGCGGCGACGGCAGAGTAACGCATCTTGAAGAATTGGTTGGAAGTTGGTAAAGAGAGGCTGAAGCTACAAGCTCAAAAATATGTTGATATATCGAAAGTGGTGAAAGAATGGACGACCGAGGTCAAAAGTTTCTGAAACTGGCAGCTTAGAAATGGCTTATTGGGCTGAAGAAGAAAGGGAAGAAAAGTCGAGTTTGAGGTCGCAGGATGGTCGCATATTAATACCGATGTCCATCCACAGAGCATCAACTCCTATGCGGAGATTACGTACCATATCATCCAGGAGGTCAACCATTCTGGGTCCAAGGGGGTTCCAGTAAAGGTAAACATGGGATGAAGTGAGCGACCTTACTAGGAAACGGTCCGTCAAAGCTGGGGGAAGCCATGTCGCTGCCCCAGTCTTTCAAAGTCGGTCGACCACCCATGGATATTTCTGTGGTCCGTGGATCCGAGACCCATTTCATCCTTGAAAGATGGCTGTTGGATCACCATCAAATCTGGGTCACGGACAGTGGTCCATGACTAGGAGCACGGTAGATGTTGCTGCTGCATTGTTGTGCTGTGGTCTCGGACTGTTCTGGTCTCTGTCTGAGAACAAAGATGCTCCGAAACCAGACCATTTTGGGAAGAATATCTGGTTTCTGGTATCAACCCCGAAATATCAGTTGCCACTGTTGGTCGGAAACAAGGTGTGGACCAGCCGAACAGCGCCTTTCACCCTCTCTTCATCTCGGTCGTCTAAAGTGGATTCCGCCACATCCATCGATCGACAGGCCCTTTTTGACTTCTGAGTGGCTGTTTGAAAGAAGAGGGGGGTACTTCTGCGGCGCCAACTTTAACGAACAGTTTGTTGAAGTTTGATACAGGCTCTATTACCTTATTGCCGTGACACCACGATGAAGCTCTATACCGCATGGAAAAACGGGGATGGCCTTCGAATCAATGCGGGTGCTGCTGTCTTGGCTGGAAATTTTCCCACTGTGTCTAGTCGGCCTCACCTTAGAACGCGGCATATGAGGATCGATGCTTGGTGCGTGTTGATCACGGATAGTTGATGAAAGGCGAAACCAGGGTTTGTCCTATTCCCTGGATTGACTGGCGGAAGTTGGTGCTGCGTTACTACCTAATGTGGTAGGTAGCCTCTAGTCTCCCAGGCTCCCTGTCCGCTTGCTGCTTGGAGGCCGACCGCTAAAATACAAGGGCTTGTGCAAGCGTATATTCCTTTTATGCAGGGCCCCAGAAGCTCTTTGTGCGCCCTTGCCTCACTAAAAAGCTTTGCATAAACATTTGACCTAGGCTTGTCTATCCACTTGTTTTACAGACCCTGGCCCGAAGCTAAGACATGTCTTGTTTCGCCTTATGTGCAACCTGGTATGCGGCATATAGAGAAGATGTAATATTATCTTCAAGGTTATTTATCACTTCTATTTCCTTATCAGCATTCTTGCAGGCACAACTTGTTGGCTCAATGAAAAAGACGGGACATAATGTCTCACAGCACAAGTCCTAATAACCAATGAATTCTAGAAATCATCTTGGATCAGCACTGCGCCATTGTGACTTTATCCAGGGCTTGCATGAATCACTTGATTGGCTTCATCTTCCTTGCACAAATTCTGATACAACACTAAACGCTCCGTGAGACAGGGTTCCCAGCGCCACTCCTCTAATGCAGGAACCCACAATGTGCTGCACCCACCCTTCGAATTCCGCCCCAGAATTGTCATGAGCTTCTCATCTCTGACAAAAACTTGGCACCGATGAAACTATTGCGTACATGCAGATTAAGCTGAGGCTATCGGAAGGCTATGTTAAACAAGCAATCCCCAAGATAGAAACACCAGCTGACGTTTGTTCATCACCAGATCTGTAAGCTAGGTCTGTCTATCAACTATGTGGATATGAAGGAGGGCCGACAGTGTAACATCACAATATAACCAGAGCCGAGATCAAAGGTTCTAATTCTGGATGAACTGGACGACGATAGGCCCCGAATTGCAGGCCTTTTAAAGACATATCTCGGTTACTTCACTGGGGGGTCATTTGGAGAGATTAATTCTGATAGCAAATACGAAAATATGAGACAAAAAGAAGATGAGAAGGTTATGGAGCTGTGTCGGTGAAGGCCTTTGATCTCAACTATTCGGAAAGATATCTTCGAGGCGGTGACGGTGATCTCACGTTGTAACATTGCATTGAATTACAAAGAGGCCTCAAAGCTCAAGAAGCACGGATGATGTCGCTACGGTCATTTAGCTCACAAGCGTAAATTCAATCTCGTCCAATCTTGGGCTTTGGATGAATGCTTATTCCCGCGATGCTCGTCCCTTGTCACACCATCAGAAACTAGATAGTTCGCTGGTGTTGATCAAAAAGCAACTTTTTAAGGCCATGACGTCGAATTGATTTGAATCAAAGAACCACAATACTTACATCTTACGCGGCTCGCTTTTTTGGAGATCCACCATCGACGATTTAATCGGACTGTCCGTATTCGATCGTCGATTATAATCAGAGCTAGAGATGCTTCTATTCTTGTTCAATGCTGCGTTTCTCTGCTTGCGTAACAACAAAGCCAACAGCACTACCACTACAACATCCCTGCTGGACCCTGCTTCTCCTTGGTTGGGTGTTGGCTGACTGTGAGCCAATGCCCCAGTCGGTAGTGGCTTGCCGCCTTCTCCTGACGATCATGCCGCCTGTCATGGAAGCTTGGCAACGAATCGTTTTGCAGCAAGAACCCGCCTAGGAGAATTCGATTATAGGTGACAAAATACTTGGACGAGTTTGTGATAATTAGAATAATCTGAGCAGGCTCTTTAACTCGTTTATTTTGGGCCCTTGATTCGGTCCCCAAGACCCGCGTATCAAAAAACACCCGTAATCCCAGTATAGCACCAGAATCCGAAATCCCCTTTCTATAATCCTCTCCGCTATAGGAGACTCAAAACACTTTCTCTTGTAAAACAATGCAAAATAAATAGTGGATATTCAACGTTTGGCAAACAGAGTTCCTACTTGGCACAAACATGGAGGGACGGATGGGGAAATGAAGCTGACGACTCTTCCCTCTCTTGGGCAGCCTACTCCATTGATAATCGCCCTTTTGCCCACCAAAGGCTTTGCACGTGTGAAGCGCTGAGCGCTTGTCGATCTCTGATGTTTCAGCGCTTGAGTTGTCGATCGTCACTTTCTTCCAGGAACTATCGAGGAACAAAGCACGCGGCCCACCAACGCTGGGTCCCAAGTTCACGTCATTGTGCTTGAGTAATGGACCAGCGATGCTTGCCGTAGAAAAAGAGATGCGTTTGTTCCAAGTTTCAGAGGGCGGCCTTGCCGACTTATTCTCCGAACGAAACGTCGGTTATGTGATCGGCCTTCAGCTCTTCTGACTCCGTTTTGCAAAAAGTTCAAACGAGTGTTGTCATGCGAAGCGCTTGTCATCATATGAGTTGGCTATATCGCTGATAATAAGAGTTTCCAGACTCTAATATTCCAGCACCCTCACCCAACCATTTTTTTCAAGTAAAGATATGATGACATTCGTTTTCTTCGATCAGCAGCATGTATGTTGTTGACGCTGTTCTTTTGCCGCGGAATGTGATATGCCTCTGACATTCATTATCTCCATTTCCACTTGAATGTCACTCTTAATCATCTCCAGGTTGGTTCAGCCTTCAAAACCGCCGTTCTAACGTTGAGACAACTTTATCGATACCTAATCTTTCGGCAAACAGCGGTTTTAGATACGTCTATTGAGTTCCACTTGAAGCGACTGGAGTTTATATGAGCGTTTCTCCCACAGCTACTATTGCTCGCAATCCAAAGTTAACTGGCCTCAACTCATGTATTTTCAGCACGAATGATTATATCACTTGCCAGAGCGTTATGAGGCCACAGGCGTATCTGTTGTCGAGTTGGTCGGCGCTGGCGAGTTCAAGTTTGACTAACAGAGATTTGAGTAACACCTTCGCCAAAAACGGACGAACGCGACTGGGTACACTAAGATCCAATCTCGTGCTTCACAGATACTCCAAACTGTACCTTTACCTTGACCCAAGTGCTTCAAGATCGAAGCATAGACCCGAGAAGATGGAGATCGAGTGATAGCTTGGCTAGATTGCCCTACCCCACAAGTAGGGCTCAAGCTGTCTGTTCGACCTAGGCTATGTCGATGCTTGGAGACTCCGTCATGATTCTCATGGATCTAAATGATGCTATTCGATACATTTCAACTCAAAAATAGAGTTGCCAGAAAACGGTTAAAGCGTTTGATAAGGTGCTTGGGTTTGAAAGTAGCTCAAGCCATTGGGCTTACCTTTGTATGCGTACATATGCATTTTCGAGAAAGGCTAAGTGCTGCGTCAAAACATGAGACTAATGCAGTATCTCGTTACATGCCGTTTCAATGAGAGCTTAGATAGGTTGGTACCTTGCAGTTGATGATCTTGGTGATAGAGGTTCTCTGTAATGTTGACTCAGAGGCCCTTTTACCGAACATGTGCCGAAGGTGCTACCCCACATCGACCCAAGAAGTTCAGCGCACCGACTTTTAGAAATAGCACATCTCGATAAAAACGCAGTCTTCACACGCTATCCAATCCAAAATCAGCATCACCGTCTCAAATCGACTGTTTTTGTGCACATATCAGCTTCTTTTGACGCTCCTGCTACTGGGATAGCTCCAGTTCCATCAGCTGTACCCCTGCCTGTTGCACAGGCTCCTTTTCCCCAGCTTTCAGTACCAACTACGTTTAGGCATGACCCCTCGGTAGCCTTGTTCACTTTGTCCATTTATTTTGCATCATAACTATGCTGGATGCTGTGTACCTAAGGCTGCCGGAGTTATAGCAGCATCGTCCATACTTGAATTACCTCTCACTGTTGTGTTTGTTACAGCCTGAACCTTGATCATGGAAGCTCAGGTGAGTTGATGCGTTGTTCTTCCATCTTCCATCGTCTTTGTCCCATGACGCTCGCTGGGGTGCTCTCGTGCCCCGCCATTTCAGCCGTCACTTTTGGTCATGGCCAAGCCGCATCGGCCCAATGTCCACATTCTCGAGGCCCGACCCGACGGTCTGGGTGTTATCTGAAGCTCATGAATATACGACATCATCTCTTTGCTAACATTAATCCCAATGGCTCAGGTCGAGAATGCCGTCGGGATTCTCTCCAACCCCACCTCCGATCAATCTCTCAAAGAGCAAGCCTTCGAATACCTAAACCAACTACGAAACGATCCCTCAGGATGGCAAGCTTGCACTACCCTATTCGCTCGAACCCCACGAACATCAGAAGTCGTGCGCATGGTCTGTCTTGAAGTGGTCAACTATGCGGTGCACACTCAAGGTCTTGACCCTGCAAGCCTGGCTTTCTTGAAAGACACCCTTCTCCAATACTGCCGCCAAACGTACGGTCCCAGCGCTCAACAAGAAGCTGATCCCTATCACCTCCAGAACAAGCTCACACAAACATTGACGTACTTGTTTGTCTTCCTTTACCAAGACGGATGGCAAAGCTTCCTCGACGACCAACTCGAGTTGACGGGTCTCTCCACAAACACCGACAATGTCCCGGGTGTCGTTTTCTATCTTCGAACTCTGGGATCCATCCACGACGAGATTGCCGATATGCTTCTGTCACGGCAGAGCAACGAGACCAAGCGAAATACCGAGCTCAAGGACCAGCTTCGAGCTCAAGATATGCACAAGGTGTCTGAGTCGTGGAAGCAGCTTCTGACACGATACTCAAACAACGATACTGTCGTAGAGCTTGTTCTCAAAGTTTTGGGCAAGTGGGTTAGCTGGATGGACATCTCCTTGGTTATTAGCCAGGACATGCTCGGACTGCTGCTGCCGGTAGTCGGCCGACCAAGCACTGATGTGCAGGACAAGGTCCGCGACACCGCCATTGATACTTTGAATGAGATATGTGGCAAGAAGATGCGTTCGGCAGACAAGATGGAGATGATCTCCTTCATTAATCTGAGAGAGATTGTCGAACAATTAGTTGCTAGCCCCCCTCTGAGCGAGTACAAGGGAACCTCTCGTTACGATACGGATCTGGCCGAAGCAGTTGCCAAGTTAGTTAACACCGTACTCTCCGATATCGTGCGGGCTCTCGAGGACAGCCAGATCAGTGATGACACTCGCGCTAGAGCCAACCAGCACCTTCAAGGGTTCCTACCTTTCCTTCTGCGCTTCTTCTCTGACGAATATGATGAGGTCTGCTCGTCTGTCATTCCCGCCCTGACAGACCTGCTCACCTTCCTCCGTAAACTCACTGTTGTTCATCAAGACTATGGCGGTATGCTTGCGCCAATCCTAGATGCCATCATCCACAAGATGAGATACGATGAAACTACCAACTGGGGTGATGAAGATGAGCTCACCGATGAAGCTGAATTTCAAGAGCTGCGTCGAAAGCTACAGAACCTACAAAAGTCAATTGCGGCTATTGACCAGCCTTTGTATATGGACATGCTCAGCAACTTGGTTGCCACAACTTTCCAAACTCTTGACCAGCAAGGCTCGCAAATGGACTGGAGAGATCTTGATCTTGCATTGTATGAGATGTACCTCTTTGGCGAGCTTGCACTGCCCAATCAAGGACTGGGTACCAAGAATCAACCTTCGACCGAGGCCTCGGAGAGATTAGTGGTTATGATGCAGAAGATGGTCGAATCTGGTGAGTACCGTCGCAAGTCCGCTACAATGTAGAGATTCTAATCATTATAGGTATTGCCAACTTCTCTCATCCCGCTATCCTCCTGCAGTACATGGAGATTTGCGTGAGATATTGCGTTGTTTTCGAGAACCATCTGTCGCAGTACATCCCTCAGGTTCTTGAGAACTTTGTACGGTTGGTGCACCATGACCATGTTCGTATAAAAACACGTTCGTGGTACTTGTTCCACCGTTTCATCAAGCAGCTACGTGCTCAGGTTGGCAATGTTGCAGAGACGGTTATCCAGTCGATCGGAGATCTCTTGCCCATCAAGGCTGAGGTCCCTGGTGATGATGCTGACGATGATATGTCTTCAGACGAGTCTGACCACTCCGCAGATGCTCTCTTTACCAGCCAGCTGTACCTTTTCGAAGCCATTGGCTGTATTTCCTCAACCCAGAGTACACCTGCTGACAAGCAAGCACTGTACGCCCGATCTGTTATGGATCCCCTGTTCACAGATATGGAAGGACACCTTCCACGGGCCAAGTCTGGAGATGCACAGGCTACTCTTCAAGTTCATCACATTGTGATGGCCTTAGGTACATTGGCTCACGGATTCTCAGACTGGACTCCAGGCATCACTTCCGCTAACGCACATGGGCCCCCTGACAAAGCTGTCTCCGACGAGTTCTCTCGTGCAGCTGAAGCTATTCTTATTGCCCTCAACCAGCTGAACTCGTCTTCTGAGATCCGAACTGCTTGTCGATCAGCCTTCTCCAAGCTGTTGGGTGTCCTTGGCGCTGCTGTGCTGCCCCAGTTGCCACAGTGGATTGAGGGCCTACTGTCACAGAGCTCGTCCAAGGACGAGATGGCCATGTTTCTACGCCTGTTGGATCAAGTAGTATTTGGCTTCAAAGCTGAGATATACGAAGTCTTGAACATGCTTCTAACGCCCTTGCTCCAACGTATCTTTGGTGGGCTTACGGAGCCCATTGCTGGTACAGACGATGAGATTCAGTTGGCCGAGTTGAGGAGAGAATACCTTTCTTTCCTCCAGATCATTCTAAATAACGGGCTGGATGGTGTTCTTGTCAGTGAGTCCAACCAGGGCTTCTTCGAACCCATGATTTCGTCCATCATTGAACTTGCCAAGACCCTCGAAGGTAATATCGGAGGCAGTCGTCTGGCTTTTACTCTGATGACAAGAATGGCAGCTATCTGGGGAGGACCTGATGTTGCCACTATTTCGCAGAATCCAACGGCTCCTTCGGGCAGCCCTAACCCTGCGTTCCCAGGCTTTGATCAGTTCATGATCCAAAGATTCCACTCGACCTGCTGGGAAGTTATCAAGAACCCCAACTTCAGGCCTTACCAGGATGCTCAGACTAAGCAAATTCTTACTGAGATTGCAGGTCTAGAGCAGACCATTTACACCAAGACAGGCGAGTCTTTTATCCAGGAACTTCAAAACAACATCTTCCCTAGCCTTGGGGTCAACGGTGATGACTTTTTACGATCTCTTACGACGTCGACGGACAAGAGGCAGTTTGCCTCATACTTGCACAACCTACTGAAGTCCCGGCAGTAGATGCTAAAGGAGAAAAATGACTACATTTTGAAGGAGATGCCATGATTGGAACACCAGATGGTGAGGCGAAACTCATAACGATGATGATTGGAGACAAGGGTGGATGGATGGATGGGTGGATGAATGGAAGGATAAGAGCCTCACGGCGCATGTTCAGGGAGTTTTGAGGGCAAACATATTAGAGCTAAAAAGAATCGTCTTCTTTGTCATTCACAGTCAAAACAAATATTCCCCCTTTTTTAGTTATTTCATTGGGCGGTTGGGTCTTATGGAGTGTGGGTAGCTGTTGGAGGAGGATGAGGGCGTAGAGAGGCTTGGACAAGGATGAAATAAATACACTTTTACATAAGTATATGATTAAATATACTGTCTACACGATTACTTGTGATGGTATTGTTTTAATGTCTCAAATAGTCAGTGTTGGCCGTTAGTCTGCCTAATGTTTCTCTGACAGCCCCTGAATTTGACTATCTCATCTGATGCGAGGAGGGCATGAGACAATGCGAATTGAAGAAATTTCAGTTGAATGAAGCCTGATATCACCTGCCTCATCTCATGCTTCAGCTTCCCTCCTGGCATCGCGTTTTTATGATGAGGCAGGCAGTACGGTGTGATAAGTCGTCATTGGGAAAGAGGCATCTGCAACTGACTCTCGACCTTTTCCTTTCATCAACATCATCAGAAACATCACCATCTCATTCTATTCTACTGTATTCCATTGATTCTCTTTAACAACATCTTCATCATTACACGTCTCGAGTAACGTCAAACTCCACTTTTCGTTACGATAATACTTCTACGGTGGATGGCGATGCAGAGGAAGACATTGGGTCGTCTATACATGTCCGGTTACCTAATGAGCAAGGCAGCGATTCTAGACCACCATCACGAAAGCGTGTGAGATTCTCATCGCCAATATCATTTTCGGGGGGACCTTCCAACAAAAACGCTGATGAAACAGATGGGAAGAACAAAGATATCTTGGAAGATGAAGCCAGGGAAGACTTTGAAGGCAATGCCAACGAACGGGAGACAGATGAAAAGTTATCCCGAGACAACGCCCGGGGGTATGGGCCAGTATCAACATGGACCAGTCGAGAACGATCAACCTTTCTACATGGCATAGGCAACACGTTAGGTGTCACTGTGAAGGATATACCAGGAGAAATACACAAGATGATATCTGAAAACGACGCGTACAAGGAAGACGCACAAAACAATGGCAACAGCCGGGACCCTTTCGGTGAATCACTTCAAGGCGACGATACCGAATATGGCTCATATCAGCCAACAGGACAAAAAGTGGACAAATGGCTGACTGACGGCCGGATTATTGGCACAGGAAACAGTATGATCTTCAATAACATACGTGAGGTGCACCTCAACATGCCCCAGCACTCGCTGCCTACGGTCCAGCAACCACCTTCCGTGGAACGGCCACCTTATAATCAGGAAACAACCTCGCCTAGAGGAGTCCAGCAACCACCCTCCGTTCCACGGCCATCTAATAATCAGGAAACAAACCCACATAGAGAAGTTATGCAACTACAATCCACCAACACACGGCTATCTCCCACTGAGCGGCCTCCCTTGCCTGGACAAGAGCACAGGGGGCCTTCAGCGTTGGCTAGAGAGCCTGTTAACAGATAACCAGCCTCTCTACGCTCGATTCCATGGCTTTAAACTATTCAACCAGAACTCTCCGCGACCAGGTCTGAAGGTTGTGGTCAGAGTATACCAAAAATAGCACCGCAAATACTAGAATTACAAAACTTTGTCAAAAGTCTATATGGGAGGGTTTGATGAGTTTCTGCACAAGGCTCACAAAGTAAATTATCGGAGTGTTGTATCGAATAGAAACGAAAAGCTATAAGCGCATTACCACACCATGCAAGCAAGCACCAATAGCTCAAAGAGTCGGCAGCATGCACTAGTACTAGTCCTCCTCTTGGTAAGAAATCCTAATAAGCATCGACTGAACTCCAGAGGGCTCATTAAATAATGTAGCCTCCTCCGGTCAAGCAACGCCAGTCCCGGACCCCAGTTCCCTCTTCAAGTTCCACGCACCACCAGAGCACCTCCTTTGCTTTATCAGGTTGACCGCTCTCTTCGTAGGCGCGGCCAAGTGTAAACCACGCCTCAGATGAGTTCCAACTGGAGCCGAGCTTGGTGAGCGTCGAAAGGAGGGCGTACGCACGATCACGAGCAGCGAGACGGTCAACAAGGGGTAGACGAGTGGCCTTGTATGTGGCAGGAAGTTCATCGTCGTCCATGGGTTCCTTGGGAGTGAATTGAGTTTCTGGTGAAGGGCCGAGACCGAGGGGGGTTGAGGGTAGGGGAGAGACTGCCTGACTGCTTGAATTTGCCTCTGAGCTATTTCTCATATTGAGATTGAGCAGAGCATCTTCCAGAGGTGGAATCGGAGGTGGTGGGAGAAGATTTTCACTGTAAATATCTAGCAGAATGTTGGAAAGACCGATGATCGCGGTAGGATGGTTTGGTGTATGTGTGAGGGCGGTTTCAAAGTCGTTGCGAGCTGCGTAAGGTGCTCCTTTGGACAGAGACAGCTGACCAAGCTATGAGAATGTCAGTATACAGCACATGTCTTGGACTAGGGGTTCCCAGATCTTACCTCTGCGTATAAGTCACTCCACAGGTCCTCGACACTCTTCTTTTCAGCCCAGCTGGGAGACTTGAGGGCACCAGAGCCAGATGGATCCCTGGCCAGATCGGCTTCAAGGCTCTGGATGAGTCGCTGTGCTTCCGTGATGGCTCCCTTGGCGTCCTCCCTCATGCCCGCGCGGCGATAGAAGCCGGCGATCATGAGCCATACCCTAATCAGAAGGGCTACTCGCTGAGCCCTTTCCTTATCCTTGGGGAAATGAACCAGAGGTAGAATACAGGTAGAGGCGTAAGCATTGTCAACTGATAGCTCCGAGTAATCAGTTGACTTTGATTGGGTAGAGAGATATGAGTTAAGATGTCCCACAGGCCGTCTGGTGAAAGACGAGCCTCTGGTCGCTGAGTGTCGTTTACTTGAGTAGGTGAAGAAGTCTGATTGCTGCTCGTTTTCTTCGGTCTCACCATTTGGACCAGCTGGTGTGAAAAAGACATCTCCATCGACAACTGTAGGTCCGTGGGCAGACGAGATAGCTCCGATACTAGAAGATCGCTGTCGGCTATGGCTCCGATCGCGCTTCTTCAGACTGTTGCTTCTACCCGTGGCGCTCCTATTACGACGCACTGAAGACGCTGATGTCCTTGGTCGCGAATCTGCTAGGGATACATTATCTCCCGTGACTTGGATCGTTGGTGCACTGCTGCGCATAGTCGCTGCAGTTGGAGGTCTGGGATTCCTATCCCCGGCGGCAGTGTAAACTTGTCTTGTAGGCGGTCTTGAACGATCGTGGCCGCCAAAGATGGTCCCCCTGATGCTCCTAAGCGTACCAGAAGTCTTCGGTGGCTCCACGGCCTTCGGAGGGTTAAGAATTGGCTGTGCTGCAACATTGCCAAAGAGTCTCGAGAAAAGAGTCAACAATTCGAAACTGGCATTTACAGCCACGTCAGGGCCTTCCTGCAGTTCGATCAACGCAAGTTGTGTCATCTTCACCTCCAGGATGCTCTCTTTCTCACCATCATCCATATCATCGACCAAGCCATGTTTGTCTTCTGCTGAAGAATCTTTTTCCGCATCATTGAGATGCTCGCTTCTAAAAGTTTGATCGGCCTTCCCGAACAGAACTGTAGTATCCTTAAACTGTTCCAAAGCACCCTCACAGGCCCTTGCGGCCATGCTAAAATCTTGCCTAGCACTGAGTAGAAGAGCCAGTAGATGCCACACAGGAATAAGAGAACGCTCTTGCCAATATGGCCCATATACCAGATCGTAATTCTCTTCTTGATCCTTGCTTGCTGTCAAGGCTGTTCTGACGGTCTCAATCGCAGCAGTCAACTCTCTTCGCTCAGCCAATAGGAGACCAAGAGCGTAAAAGCTCCTGATATCTTTTGAGCGGCCAAGCTCAGCTGCAAGCGACTTTCTTAGACAGCGAATAGCCTTTTGCTGAATTTCGGTTCGAGCCGAGGCTTCATATGTGATTCTGGACCAATGAGCCTGAGACAAGCCAATAGCTTGCCATGCAAGGGCAATGGTATGCGGTGGTACAGGCGGATGTGAAGCGCTAAGCTCGTTGTGTTCCGAAATTACAGGCGTGGGGTTATCTTGCGAGGTGATCTGCGGTAACTTAGCCAACCAATCCTCAAGTTCCGATCCAAGCTGGTGCGCTTTTTCCGCTGCAGGTCGCTGGCCATATCGACAAAGGGCCAGAATGCATTGCGAGATCGTCTCGAGGACTGTCGCATCGTCGTCCAGGCTAGGCTCAAGAAGTCCCGTCTTGTCAATACGAGCCTTGCCCTTTTTGACAATCTCGAGGTAGGAGTCGAAGGCCTTGAAAGCAAGGTCGAATTCAGCAACCGAAAGGTGAACGAGGAAGAGAGCCCGCAGAATAGATGTCGAATGGTAGGTCTTCATGGCCGCGCTGTAAAGAGTATCAAGAACTCCACGGCTCAGACTGCTTCGTCCACCCTGACCAAGATCTTTTTCACTCCATCCTCGTCCACAAAGAATAGACCAGTTTCGTAGGACCTGATTGACGAACGCTTCGACTTCCTCTCGCTCCTCGTCGGCTCTCGGGAAGGATGTCTCGCCCAGCAAAAGCGTCTGGTACGTAGCCTCGGCATGCTTAAGCTCTATGCGCAGCTGATTCCGAGGTGAAAGGTCGCCTGCCGTATTGCTCACAAATCCAGTAGGGAAAGGTTGATCGGTATCAACAATCGATGAAAGGGCAAAGTAGTACTCTCTCCAGACCGTTCTTCGAGGTACTGAACCCTTGAAGCCGTATCCTCCTGTGACGGGAGTAGACATAGTATCCCAGAATCTTGCCCATGCTCGATAACCAGCCATTGAATCGGCATCGACTTGTGTAATTTCGTTGCCTCGGTATGCTTCACCAGAGAGCATGCAATACTCAGTGAGGAACAGCTCTGACCAGTAACGAAGTTGTCGTCCCATGCCCTGCTCTGCCCATACTCGTCCAAGTGATGGAAGACCAGCGCGGTAGGCAGATAGTGCCTGCTTCAACTCGCCGCTACGCGCAAGGCAATTAGCCTTGAGATACGCAGCTTTGAGTGCGCAAACAGTCGTCCATTCAGCACTTCTGTCGGCTGGGTTGATCTCGCCTTCCTCCAAGTTGTTCTCGGGAAGTCGACTGACACAGAGATTGTAGTCTCCTAATGTCCAGTGCAACCAGCCAGCACATACCTCGGCCTGGAATCTGTCGTTTTCGTGGGCGGCTTCCTCGTCAATGGCAGCTTCGAGCTTCGGTAGTTGATCCGCAACATTGACTTCGCCTGTGTTTACAGCAGTTGTTGGTCGACCTTCGGTATTGGTGTGAGCTGCAGCACCCGTCGTTTTAGCAATAGCGCATTCGGTTTCGGCTGTTAGTGCGAGGCCTAATTGGCTTGATTAGTTTTGTATCATGAAGCTATTCAGAGAATGACGCACAAGCTCTCTCGGGGGCATGCTTGCGGACTTTGCGAACAAGCTCCGGGACTATGTCCCAGTTGCCGTCGCAGCGGGCATGATCCAGCTGATTAATGTATTGCACGGCCTTAGGCTATAGAGCAGTAGCGATACAGGGTCAGCTTCGTTATCCTCGGCGAGGGCGTTTTGTTTCGTCTTACACCCATGATTTGTTGGACCTATTTCAGGGTTTCAGGAGATCGGGCTCGGACTTGGACTAGCAACTAGATGGCGTCAAGCGCATGGCGAGGAAGATATGGTAGATGAATATAGATAAGGCCTCAGATTCGAGGTTATGAAAGAACTGAAATGTCGATATTATCTGTAACTAAAGTCAATCGCGATGTTTCAGAGGCCGCTCGTGGTGTTGGTATAATTGCGGTCTCTGGACTTTCAAGGTGGTTAAGGTCGTATTCACTGGAGATGAGAGCTGCTGGGACGACGTAACTAAGCTTCTGAGCCAATCAGGGCAACACAAGACAGCACGGTTGGATCCACTGCCAGGGGTCTTCCCGCCGTTCAGGCTAACCCACCTTTGGTATGCTTGTTGCTAGGGACCTACTGAGGGCAGAAAAAAAGTTTCAATGGAGTCTTTCTTGATGGATTTAGAGCTTCATTCATAATTCGAGGTTATAAGCCAAGAATTCCATTTCAAACACAGAATTGGGTACAGAATCTCTGTTCGAGACTATTTGGGTCCATTTTATAACCACTGCTTTCTCCCGCCGCACGTGACGGCGCAGTATCAACTTTGAACTTCTATTCTTGTCTTGGCCAATATCTTCAAGTATCAACTTATCGCAAATCATCTGAGACCTCACAGACTATCTCAATAATCCTCATATAGGACTCAGCACTCATGGCGGCCTCCCTACCACCCGACCTGCGGGTTCTGTGTCGCAAACTCACATCAATTCCGCCAACTCAGCTCCCTCATGCTCTGCCATCTCTTATCAACCATGTCCTTCACTGCAAGGAGCCATTGTCAGCACCTTCAGACCGCAAAGTCAAGGATAGCTCTTCCGAGGCCGCTCAACTTGTCCATAAACTCAAGGCTAGCATCACTACTCATTTGAATGGGCGAAGTCGCGAGGCTCGATTCGCTGCCGTTGCTCTAATCAAGACCGTGGTTGACGTTGGTGGATGGGAGGTTCTACGAGGTACTCAACCATGGGTCACTGGACTCTTGTCTGTAGTTGAGGTATGCCAAAATCCCTATTCTATCAATCTCAGGACTAAAGATATGCAGAAAAGCGATCCCTTTGCTTCAAAAGAGTTGGCTATCGTGACTCTTACACGCATCTACATCTCAGTCCAGCCATATCAGACTCTGGTCCGAGAGATTGCCACACCAACGATTCCAACATTTGTCACTGCTTGCATAAAGCTCATTAGCTCCCCCAAGAACGGAGAGAAACTTCAAACACCTCTATCTGTCATTGAGACTATTTGCGACGCCCTTTCAGCCTTGATTCCTCTTTACCCCACCACTCTTCGACCTTCAAACTCCAAGCTCAGAACCGCAGTCAAGCCATATCTCGCTCCAACGCAATCAGACGAGATTGTCGTCCCTCAAAGCCTTCAAAGAGCTTCGCGAAAACTTGTCATCTCGCTTCACCATGTTGCGGCCAAGTCAGGAGGCAGTGATGAGTGGGCCAAGTTAATCGACACTCTTCTAAAAGAGCTTCACTCTACAGCTGACCAGGTTTTGAGAGCTGTCGCGGAGTCATGGGAGGGTTCCAATGGTTTCACTCGATCGCAAGTTGAGCTTGATAATGAGCCAAACGGTGGTGGCTCATCTGCAGATGAGCTCCCTACATGGTCTGGAATCAATGCTGGTGCTGACCGACTGATCGGTCTCTTCCAATACCTCTCAGACTGTCTGCGATACCCTACAAAAGCACCTGTCACAATACCCACCAGCGCACTTGTTGACGCAGCATCTCGGTTACTTCTCATAGCGAGGCTCTCGCCTAAATTCCAGACCTGGGATCAAGCCCTTCAGACCAACGCCGCGATTGCCAGGGAAGAGAAGGAAGAGCTCTGGGCCGCACTACCAGATATCCACATCACTGCTCTGCACCTCATTGAAGCCCTGTTCCAGCGCCTGGGTCAGAATGCTATGTCTATCGCTCCAGAGGTCCTTGACCATCTTGTTCGAGTCTTCAAGTCAGGAATCAACCTTCCCACCGTCCGAACAACCGGCTATACCGTCCTCAAGGAGATCTTGCTTATATCTGGCCCTACATTATCCAAGTCGTCCGTCGGCAGCTTGGATCCCCTCTTCGGGGCTTGCTGCCGAGACTTGCAACAAGATGCAGGTCATCTCAAGGAGAACGAAAAGCCAGCAGCAACTGGCACCGACAGCAAGAAGAACAGCATTGCCGCCAATGCTGATCTATTCCTTCAGCCTCAAACTGCCGCCGTTACCTCAACACCCACTTTAGAACCCAAGCACAAGGCCGCTGCTTCCAGTCTCTTGCCCGTCATTCTGTCAAATCTGCCACAGCGACATATCAAGCCTTCTTTACGTGGTCTTGTTGACCAGACGGCTATTCTGACAAGCAACCGCGACGCCATGCTCGCAAGTGTTCTCAACCCCTACAAGGACCAACGAGGCCGAGTGTATCCCAGCATCCTTCCTCACCTCACTCAACAATTCCCTGATGACAAGGGACTTGAGATTCTGCGCACCAATATCCGTGCGGGTGCTCAAAGTCTTGCTGAGGGTGAAGAGCCACTAGAGGCTCTTCCTGTTGAAGAGGAGGAAGAGGAAGAGGAGCAAGATGAGGAGATGAAGGATGGCGATGTCGAAGAGGAAGATGCTGTGCCTGAAAAGAAGGGTGACTTATTCAAACCAGGAGTACTACATACAGCTCCCCACGCTGAGAAGAATCTACCCATTCAGAGCAACCCCTTTGCGCCTATCGAAAAGGCCAGTGCTCCCTCGAATCAGAATGCCTTCGTAGGGGCATCTTCACCGCCCAAGCGAAAGCATGAAGGATCAGATCCTGCACCTCCAAAGAGACAAGTCCTGGAGAAATCCTCTTCTCCAGATCGAGTTCTACCAGCGCCTCTTCAGAAGGCTCCGGTTGTGGCTAAGGAGGTTGAAGAGGAGGAGGAAGATGATGATGATGACGATGATGAGAGTGTTCATCTCAATATGGAACTGGATGATGATGAAGAAGATGAGGATGAGGACTAGCCAATTCACGGGACATAGAAAAGTAATTTTGAAGAATTTATTGGGGTATAAAATATATATGAACCGATCCCTAGCCCTCTAGCCTTCTCAGTCCTTCTTTTCAAGGCATGCCGGCGCGTCTACACCAAAGGCGCCGTCATCTCTTCAATCAAATCCAGAAACGTCCGCCAACTCCTCCTTGCCGAGAAAACGCCTTCGAGTGATGCTGCCACATAGTATACGAAAATGTAGAAATCGCTATCTAGTCCCTAAGCCAAGCGCGACGCTTCTCCTCCTTGCGAGCCCGTCGCTTTTCCTTGAACTGCTTCAGCTCCGCCTTGGAAGGCTTCTTCCCAGAACGCTCTGCCTTCAAGCTGCGACCGTCATGAGCATTGGCGGCGGCCTCAACATCGAAGAAGGCGTTCATCTGGCGCTTGGACTTGGCTTCGTCGCTATGACGCTCGGGTCCTTGGCCAGCTGCCTGGAACTGTCCTGTGAAGCGGTTGAAGGTGGCTGTTGCGGCGTATATTTCTGCAGGGTCGGTGATGCCGGCGGTTGTGGTTGCGACTTGGTCTTCTTGGTTACCTTTCGCGTACCAAGCGTTTGGGTCGTAGTCGCCATGGATGGCCGGGTTGTAGCCTCCAGCGACAGGTGTCTCTGAAGCTGGAGGTTGAGGAACACCTGGAGCTGTGCCTGGAGCAGCGGGCACAGCAGCGCTTGTGGCGACGCGGGGGTTCTCCCACTGGGACTTTCCAGTGAAGCGATTCACAAAGAACCAAGCCTGCGTGTTGGGATCCCATTGACAATCCCACCCATCGTCCTCTTGTTGTGGCGCAGGCTCGTTAGGTAGAGGAGGTCCATCAGGTACAGGTTTGCTGGGTAAAGGCGGTCCATCTGGCGTCGGTTCGTTTGGCAGAGGCGGCGCATCCTTATTGTTGGCAGTGCTGTTGGGTTCCTTGGGGGATTCAGAAGCCTCTCCGTCTTCGCGACCAGAACTCTCCTCCACCGGTTCGGTTGCGCCGTCGCGCTTTGGCGATTCTGGCTTAGGCGACTGAGCTACAGGCTCCTCTGGGCCTGCGGATGGCTTAGGCGACGACATGGCGAGTATTATAGTTGTCGATGCGATGTTGCTGCGTCTATCATCCCAAAAATGAGTTTACGAAAATCGACAGTGTCATCGTGATACTTATGCACCTGGAGTTTGTCTTAGCAAAGCTGAGCGTGTATGGGTATTTATCATCCAGTCAATGAGTCGCAGGCTACGTTTCACATAGCAAGTTTGCGCTTCGCAAGTTGCACGAAAATGAGTCGCAGCTTGTGACGACGTATAATATAAAAAGACTGCGAAATGCAAATGCGAATGATAACGAAGAATGAATCAGTGGCGCCTGTGATGCTGCATAAATTAGGCGGAGCCTCCCCCAGTAAAGCGGATGACACTAATCACGTGATATATTATGCATTTACATCCAGGTTGTGAATGTTTGGAATGCCCTGGAAATACCATAGTATGAACTTCGCTTTATACTCTCCGGTGCTATTCAGCACCAATACAATTCGTGACTCAATGAATCTATTCATTTTGGCACAGCTCATAAGCTCAATTCAACCGGTTTGTATACAAAACTCCCATAGGATGCTGTGTTACTTCTCGAAGGCCTCCTATCAGGCAATGAGGCTAAGCAAAGCCTCGACCGTTCTGAATAGGCAAAGACCTCAAGGAGGTCCGTAAGCCAATTCAATAATTTTCAGCTCCTAATATTTCACAGTGAAGATGCTGGTTTTGAAGGCCTTGTTCTTGTTTCTGCTTCATTGATTTGTGATTAACTTACAGCCATGTCTTGGCCAATTCGCGTATTTTGTATACAACTGGCCGTATTAGCAGCCACAGCTCATGGAGCATCGAACGAGTGTGACTGCTATCTCACCAATGGCACCAACTCTGCATACTATTCACGACACAGTTTCTATGACTATCGAAGCCTTGGGGAATACGCTGGAGTTCCCAGTCCTATCCAAAATGCTTCCCGAACAGCAGCTGTAACCAGCGACTACTTCAACAGCGACACTTGGGATAACGCATGGAGCATTCAAGACTGGACTAATCGAGGGAAAGGGGTCAGCCTCTCAGGCGACGCAACTGTGCTCATGGTCAACTCTCCCAACAACATCTACATCGAAAAAAATGACGACAAAGATGCAGCTTCGGATACGTTCCTCACTATGCGAACCATGCGGCTTCCCGGTTTCCAGAGCGCTGCAGAGTTCGAGTCTGTATCAACATATCACTACGTTTCAGTACGAATGCTCGCCCGTGTCACCGGCAGCGCGGGCGCCTGCATGGCTATCTTCACGTACCTTGAGGGTGAAGAGCTGGCCGATGTACAAGAAGCCGATATCGAGATGATGACGCGTGATCCCAAGAACCGGATTCAGTACACCAACCAGCCTTCTTTCACTGAGGACGGCGATGATATCCCCAAGGCTACTCGTAATGGTACCTTGCCAAAGGGTGTTCAATGGGATGATTGGGTTGTGCACCGACTGGACTGGACGCCCAAACGTTCTACGTGGTATGCTGATGGCCAAGAGGTGGCCAGTATAGAGTTCCAGACACCAAAGGACCCGGCGCAGATCATTCTCAATGCTTGGAGTGACGGTGGTTCGTGGAGTGGTAATATGAGCCTCAACGGTGAAGCATATATGCAGATCCAGTGGATCGATATGATGTATAACGTAACTAAAGAAAACAAGGATAAGAGAAGTCTCATGCTAGAAGATGATGCTGGACAGAAAGATGCGTTGATACGTCGAGAAGAAAGTGAGGACGGATGTAAGGTCGTCTGTAGCATTGATGAGGCGGATAAGGCTGGAGAGACCAAGATGCTTTGGAAGAGCGCAGCTTCTCACATGCTGTGTATGGGCTACTGGACAAAATCGTTTGTGTTTGGATTGATACTTTTGGTGTGTCTGTAAGGTGTTGGAGCTTATGTCTAGATATATTGGTGTAGGTCAAATCATTTTACATGCTTGAAGTCACGAAGGCCGTATAATTCGGACCACATAACTTTGATCCCCAAATATCCAAGATTAAACAGTGATCAATTAAAGTCAATAACTCCGTATACTATTCTGTAGTTCGTCCTGTTTACCTCTATCCTCGAACAGAATAGCTTCAACACTAACAAAAGGGGCTCCAGATCATCACCGTCGTCTCCCGCAATTCCCTAGCCTTCCCCCTTTCTCATACTTATTAAACAAACTCACACCATCGTCGATCATCTCAAGTTCCGAGTCCCACTGATTCTCCCGCATCTGTTCCGACCCGCCCGCAACTTCACATCACAGGTGTAGCCCCAGCATGCACCAACAACTGGGGAATCAAGCAGTGAAACTATTATTAAAACTTACATAACGCATAACAAGCCTCGTGGATATTCGGCACTACGCCAAGATTCACCTTGATTTGACTTTGTTCTCTTGTCCCACATCCTGTCCTTCTTCCTCAGCACAAGTCTTGCTTAGATCGCTCCATGTTGGGTCCAGTTCATGACTGCATTTCCGGGGTAAGGCTGTTGACTAGAGGTCCAGCCGCTGTCCCACTCGTGAGAATCGAGAGGCAGCAATGATCAAAGCTTATTGGAGACTAATGTATTGCAAAAGATGGTATTCAATGCGTGCTTCGTTACGCAGTTGCTATGTTAATTCCCATATGTCCTATTGTATCCAACTCTTGCATGGTTTGATAACTCCAAACAAAAACACCGCTTTCAACAGACCCTCCCGTCTGATCATAATAACTTTTTAGAAATCCTCAATCATTTTGAGTCCTGAATCAAATCCAAAGCCCATCATCATAGAATAATGCTAGTTTTCTTTTTTTTTTTTTCCAATGTCCTTTCTGCGCCAGTGTCCCATCACATGTTTAAAGCCGACAGGTATATGTTGCTCTTGAAATGATATGTCGCTAAAAGTCGTAAGAAGCGATAATTAAGTGCTTTTGTATATAGTACTGCTAGAGCTGTTCAACACGAAGTCAGGTCTATAGCGAAGTGTTCTGTAATTGTAGTCGTTTAAGTCCTTCGACAGGTCTTGCCATCAGGATGGTATCATAGCCCTACTCATTCGCAGTGCGTGTTTATGCTGCGACTGGGCATGGCGGAAGGCCTCGCTGTGGAGAGCCTGTTGCTCAAGTCTGTTGCGGTGGGATATATCTATCGCACATCCCGCAGAAGAACCAACAAGTCAGTCGCGGCGAGATTGCCTTTCAATCAAGTGCGACCGTTAAGTGTTTTTGTCTTCATGAAGCATGCCTATAGTATGCGAGGTTTTGTGTTAGTGAGGTGTTTCTCGACACCTCAAAAACCCTCGACCAAGGATTTCAAGACTTGGACGAGAGCCGGCAGGAGTATAATGTCTCCTACAACATAGCTCTTCAGGCGCCTGTCGATAAATGGACCCTCTAGGTGACCAATTCCAGAGGTTTGTTTGAGTTGCAAGTTCACCTCATGTTGGCTTGTTCGAACTGAAACTGTTGCCCGTTGGGGAATGCCATGCTAGCACTCAAACCAAAAGGATCCCAATCAAGGCCATTCTGGTCCAAGAGCTGCGTCATCGACGGGTATTGCGAATGGCTAGTCTGGGGCTGTTGGACAGGTTCGTGAGATGGTGTCATCTGGTGTCCAGGTCCGCTAGAGGCAGGCGACATCATCATAGGCTGTTGATTCTCTCCATTGTAGCCTGAGGGGTATCCTCCATGACCGGATGGCGTTTCGATTTCAGGCTCGTCAATCATATCGGCTTGAGCATCGTATTCTTGCTCTATACAGATGATTAGATCATGATACTCATTGAGCGATTTAAATGAACTTACCAAGTTGTTCGATGTGGTTCTGGAAGGCAGGGGTAGGATAGTACGAAGCTCCAGATCCAGATTGACCTCCTCGGCCACCGTTCTGCATCATCGACGATCGAGGTGCCTGTGTGTTCTGATGCATCTGTTGCTGCTGAGGCATCTGCTGACGTGACATGCTAGTCATCGAACCTCTCATCGACATGTTATCCGAGGCGGCAGGTGAGAAGGCGGAGCCGGTGTTGCTCGGTGAGTTAGAGTGAGACGATGGTGTAGGTCGGTTCTTGGGTGAAGTAGCAGTCGAATGAGGTTGCAGCGGAGGTGGCAGTACTGGCACGGGTTCAGTCTTGGGAGCGATATTCGAGTTTGATCGTCGAGACTGGTGGTGTCGGTTCATGATCGCACGCTGAATCGGAGGTGGCTGAACGAGGTTCTGGGGCATATGGGTTGGTCCCAAGTTAGGACTGCCCGTCTTCGCGCGAAGCTCAGCTTGGACATCGATTCCCTTTTCGAGAAGAATACGCTCAAGAAGTGAGTTCTTGTATCGAAGCATCAGACACTCATCGGCGGCTGTGCGGTGAGCCGCCTGGAGGTTGTGGAGGTTGGACTCATGGACGCGGATCGTCTCTTCGAGTTGTTTTATGTACTCAGTTCGACGTTCACGAAAAGCAGCTTGAGCCTGTCGGTTCCTCTGCTTTCGCTCTTCGGAAGTCGCATAGATCTTTTCATTTTCTATTAGTCGCTGTTCTAATGCGAATGTATATGTGCGTCATGTTGTCTTGGTAAGAGACACATGGGTGGGACCAGGGAGTGAGAGAGGGGAAGCAGAGATGCCGAAGGGATGTCTTGATCCTATCTTGATCCCATCGCGGTGCTTGACAATAAGCTATCCCTCATAGATAGAAGAGTAACACAGAGCGCAGTGATGTGTATATGGTATAAGGTAAGTAAAATGAAAACGATTCGAGACTTACAGGCTTGCGGCCGCCCTTTCTCTTTGGCTGCTGAGGCTCTTGGGTGGCATTGGCAGCAGAGGTTATCGCAGAGTGATGATCGCCCTCAGGGCTGGAGCCAACGAGAGAGTCGGTCTCTTCCCGAGGATGACCGTTTAGGCCGTTGAGATGATTGTTGTTGTTATGGTGTTGCGCAGGATCCGCCTTATCGATTGACATCTTGTCTGCCATTACCCAGACCGGGCTACTAGACGATTTGCCGCGCAGCGGCAAACGCCCCAGAGACGCAAAACGGGAATTCTGTTACGTGACGAGGTGGAACGTCAAGACTTGACGACGGGCGCAAAGAATCAAGACAGGCAAGTGTGCGCCCGTTGGGTTTTTGCTTTGCGGTTGCGGGCGTAGTGGGAGCGGGCGCAAGAGATAGGAAATGCAGCCCGGATTGGGGGTCGTACGGGGGCCAACAGCAAGCTGAGCGTAAGAAAAGGCCCTTATCAGACGCAAAAGCAAACAAAACGCTTGGCTATCAAAGATAGTACTGTATGAACGACAATGATACGCGCTGCGTCTAACAAGCGCCTATCAGTTGCAAGTCGCAGGTAAGGGTCTTTGAAAAACGTAAGAAATTCTACCAAGAGATAAAAGACGGGCTGTAATTCGCGTCGAGTTCTTGGGGGGGACAGTTGCGATAACAGAGAAGGGGATCACTCAGGCCGCAAGGGAATACGGTTTTATGTAATGTAAATTAAGACGAGGGGGCTGCCCAAGAAACTCCTTCTTTTCTCTGTCGACTTGAGGGCCTTAGCCCTTGGGCCAATCAAAGCCTCGTATTTGAGGGACTCGAGTGGGCTTCCAAGACCCATAAGTGGAGTAGGGAGACATCCACTAAAAAAAAACCAGTCCATCTCAATCTTCACCTTAAATTCTTCAACATGGCCCCTTCAATCGATCCATTGGTTTCGACGACATCCATCGCCGAAGCAAAGCAAAGCATGGACTCGAGTGCACGGTCCCATCGTGATCTCTTTTTTAAACATTTCACATGAGGGATAAATCGTGAAAGCGTTCAATCAATCATCGTCAGCTTCACTCACTCACAAGGGGCGAGGAGTCTACCGTACATGTAGCAGGGCAGCCCACTCGCACTCCCACAAGACGCTACAGCCATGCATGCCCTGACACTCACATCCCACTCAACCTTGGAACTAACTCTTCTCGCCCATCCTCTTTACGGTCGAGCTGAACCCAGGATGGAAAAGACCAACCCAGACCTGGTGTGAGACAGTGGGATGCCAGAGATACGCTCCCTGATAAGCATACAAATGATGTTTTCGATGCTCGAGACATGCAGATATACAAACCACAGCCCATCATCAACAATTATCATCGACGAAAGCTCTGTTCATATTTCGCTCATGTGTCGTGTGGCCGCCGGCTGAATACTTGCTCGGCCGCCGGGCCACTATCTGTTGGCTGATTGGCAGTTGTAACATCGGAGCCCCCGCTTTCGCTCCAGCCCTCTCTCACCGGAAACGCTTCAGTCGCTGGGCGGTTGTCAAGAGAGCAGCATGAGCAAGGGCGGTTTTCAGTTCCCTAGTGCTGTTCAACGTTGCGATGCGCGGTGCGTCTTGGTGGCGGAGGGCATGTGCCAGAATGAGTTTCTCGTCTGTTATGACATACAGCACCGAACCTCGCACCCATTCTACTAACCTAATCATTGGTCCGTATCTCGTGATGGCTGTTGAAATTTTCAGCGCTTGCTGCAATCTCTTTTACAGATGCCCTTGCCGATGGAAATTGAAGAACCTGAGCTAGAGCTCTCAGAGAGGTCCCATCGTACCAGCCAGCATCTGGTCCGTCATTTCGCTCTATATGGTCGATCATCCTGTCATGCTTAATTACACCGTTTGTTTTGACTGTCACCCTGGCAGTTCTAGAAAACTCAGGGAACGACCATGACCCATTATCCTGGCGCTATCTCTTAGCAAGGATCCGTGTGTATCTTCAAACCCCGCTGTGCACCCAAACCTTTCTGGCTTTCGTTCACATCTAATTGATGGAGGCTGCATTGAGGTCTTCAGCTCTTGTGGTCACCTGGTTCAATACTCAACAGCTGCGGCGTCGCTACCTTCATCACACATACGTGAATTCGGCCCCGTCAATACCGACAACCGGCCTCTGCATTCTGCACTATGAAATCTGGCTTACGACGCCAGGTCACTCAAACTGTTCAAGCACCAGGTGGAGCTGTCAGCAGCATGAATGTCCAATAATCTACGTATTTTGCTTAGCGTCTTTGAGACATCTTGATCCTGGTTGCGAAAGGTTGCCCGAATCCTCCGAACCGAGTGAATTATCCACAGCATTTTAGCCTATCCCTGCTGTATCATGTGTTCCAACTACACGAAGCTCCCAAAAAGGATTTGCTGATCTGTTTGTTATACTGTTTGAAAAGCAGACAGTATAACAAGTGGTTGACGTAGCTCTGTTCTGAGCCTTGAATTCGGAGTTGATAAAGTCGACTCAGGACAGACTTTCGGCAAAGTTTAGCCCTGAGGAACGATCAGAGGAAATGCCTCACTGGTACTGTGTACGTTACTGGGGAGGTTCTTACAGTACAGCTAGCAAGCCCTTCAAACCTTGTGAGATAAGCGAAGCAAACTGCCTGTTGCATATCAATCTGATCAATACCAAAGTGAACAGGCAAGCTACTTTAGCCTAGGGCGTGGTATGACGGCATATCTCAGCACCTGGCATAAAATCTTAGCACAAAGTTTGCTGGCCAGGAACGGATACGCTTCTTTTAAAACTCATGGTCTTTATTATGCCACTGTGTTAAACAGACTTTCGAAATACCGTTTCATCAAACCCAATATTCAACGCCTCGATGGAACCATGTGTCGAAGGTTCTGGCCTCGCCACAATGTCTATTGCTGAGGCCATATCAAGAGCAAGTATCTGACCATGTGTCGCCGGCCATCGGCAACCAACAATCCTAGACAATAGTTCATGCTCAGAATGCCTGTCACGATGCATCCCATCGGCGTTTACATGTGCCATGAGTCGCAACCATGGACAATCATCCCAGTCCGTTGTCTCTTTAGGAACAGACGTGCATACGTAGCCCCAGGCCATGTTGTATGAGGTGGTCTAGTAGTGGAGCCTCACATGATGGGAAGAAAGCTTTGAGTTCCATGACTTCTTCCAGAAACGAATCCTAGATCGTGAAAACTCTGCTCCATGGTTCATTTCCTGTTGGTACATGGTTTGTGGCTTGTTTGACTTTGATCGGAGCCACAGATCTTAAGTCCCCTTTTGGTAGGCGATAATTGCTAGTTCTGACGGTGGATTACAGGTCAAGATTACGATTGCTGCTACCCCGGATCATCCATCCACCTTTTGTGGAATTCATGAGGAGTTGTCAAATCCAGCATGACTTTTGAAGTTGAGAGGGCTCATCGAGACTCGATTTGTTTCGAAATTGAAGTTCTACATAGCAAGTTGTCAATATGCCTCTTAAGAGTTCAGCCTTGACTGTTGATACTCTGGCTAGGCATGGTTGGAAGCATATCAACATCCTGTAAGCTGTCAAGGTAGAGCACGTACCAAGCAGTCAGTTTTATGAGATTGTCAACCACGCCCTATCGTTTCTGATGGGTCGGTTTCAATGGTTGAGGCCAGGCACACTTGATGTAACTGGGGGGTCTTGAACAATGAGAGACTGAGAGGCTCTGCCAAGTAAGGTCGAAGAAGACGGTTCGTCTCGCTTGACCTAGCGAATCCGCTTGACCTGCATCCCCCGAACTGCGCCGGTCTCCTGTTGTAACTTTGTTGGGCCTTAGCTTCCGCCCTTGGATAACAACCTGAGGGTCGTCTATGTGACGTTGTTCTCATGTTGATGAGCTTCAAGATCGGCATTTTGTCAGGGAAGATCATAATACTACTAGATCAAGAAGGTAAATATGTTTCAGCAATGGCTTTGGTGACAAATCTTCTGGGCTGTGTAAGAGGATTTTCTCAGGTTGTGTTCCTCAGACATTCCTTGCATTAACATGATCTCCACGGCCCTTGGCAATCCCTAGCCAAGCCAGTCAACATCGCTTGAATCTGCCGAAACTCTCCTTCACCTTCCTCACCGAGCGAGAAAATCGCTTTTACCTCAGCTGACGTCCATTGAGAGTTGACTAGGTTTCGCCGGGATTGTCGGGTAGCGCCATAGTGACCAGGTGAGCTGCTCTCTTCCAGACATGGGGTGTTGTTTCTGGAAATTTTCTAGCGCGGCTTGGGTTACAGCCACTATGAGATCCCAACAGGAACATCACCCCTTGAACCGTGAAGTGATGTGAGTCGATTTGGTCTGGATTTCACGTCGATCACGCATGAACAGCTAAGACAGGGCGGAGTAAGTGGTAGAATCTCCAGGAAGAGAAGTAAGGATAAGGCCTGGATGGGAAGTATACGGGCACGAGATCTAGGATAACGTATTCGGGGATGGACTTTTGTTGAGTGAAATCACTGTTACGCTTTCTCACGCCTTGTTTCGGTACCTCTATTCTCGAGGCTGTCTGAAATCTCATGATGAAATATGATTTTTGTAAGCGAAGACCTCAACATGAGACTGTTGGGAAGCTCTCGTGACAGGCACCAGATCTTGGTGGTATGATAGCCGATTTGGGTATTACTTGCATGCCACGGGTAACGGGTGAGAGCCGGTAGATCATATTACGGGCATATGGAGACCAGCATAGAATTGTTCTGTGTAGCATATGGTCCTTCAACAAATACAGTGGTGCGTTGATGGCATTGTCAAGTTTACCGCCATGAAAGCACATCTGCTGAGACTTGTGTCTTAAGAGCAATAGTGGCGCAATTTTTGAGCAGGATACACATTTCAGCTATTTTCTGGTTTCACCTCGTATTTGCAAGGAGGTTATTAACCAGACTTGCATCTGTTTATGATTCTGTTACAACATGTTGTATCCGTTGGGCGATCAGACGATATTCTGTGTATTTCCTCCTGATAAGTCCAGGTGAATCTTGATTATCACAGCAATAGGTAACAGTTGGATAGACCCTCGGCTGATACCGAGACTCTTAAGTTCTCAAAGCCGACTTTAACATCGGTAATTGGTGATGTTATTCAACTGGCATAGTTGAGTATGAGGTGGTCATAGAGTTTCAACCATAATGTTTATTCCTGAATTAAGTTGCCCGAGAAATACAAGTCAGACATCAACATTGAAGCAATAGAGACACCTCAAAAGGGACCTTCAAAGACATGTCTTCAACTCAATAAACTCACTTCAACTTACAAACCTGATTTAATGTGCCACAGGGTAAGCGATGACGCTGTACAGTGCAAAAATGGGAGTCAATATGGAAATATTGTTATTGACACTGTACATGGATACCCGTTGTTATGGAGCTTGGACCATGTAAACAAACGGCAGCCCCCCCACCAGTCACAACGTTGGAATTCACGCGCCATCTGGATCGAGAGAGATTTGACATCATACCAGAGACCCCCAAAGACACCACCCACGAGGATCACGACCCTTAATTATTGAAATTACCTGCTCAATACTTGCATAACTTGGAGTCTTGTCCGCATTCTTATTAAACACAATGTCCCCTCCACGCCGCCGCTCGGCCCGGTTGGCCTCTGGGACTACCCCTAAGGTGAGTTGCGTGATGGCATCAGTCAATTTTGAAGACAAACATGCTGACAGTAATGACAGAAACCGGCGACATCTAACTTGACTTCTGTCGCTGAAGATGCTGAATCGCCTGAACGACTTCCCCAGCCGAAGAGCAACAGGAAATCGAAAGGCAAAAACAATGCCGTGCCATCCTCACCAGCTCCTGAGCCCTCGACGCCAGCGTCATCGGCCATGAAGCCTCCCCATGAAGAAATGCACCCTAGTAAAGCTCACCATAACATTGCTGAACCATCCTCTGCGTTGAGACTGGGCTTCACAGACATCAAGGACACCAGCCGCCCTGGCGTTCCCCCTGATACCCCATCCAAGATTGGCGTTCCTGCTTCCGATTTCACGTTCCGATTCACGCGCGACACTACCGATTCCACCCTCAGTGGTGATGCGCAGCGACTGATGGAAGAACTTCGCGGGCAAGCTGCCAAAATCAAGGCTGACATGATCGCTAAGCGCGAGGCGGAGGGTGCAGAAGAGGATGCTCTTGGTCGCAAGATTGCCAAACCGAAGGGCAAGACGAGTCGTTACAGCGCGGCGCACATGGCCGAGTTCAAGAAGATGGACTCCATTGAGAACCACGCGTCTGCCTGGAGAGCTCAGAACGGACGCTTCCAGCCTGTTGTTCAGTCGCTCAAGCGTACACCCTCCAAGGCTAACCTGGAAACGACACCAACTTCTTCTCCTGACAAGTCTGGACTGAAGCGATCGCCGTCAAAGGCCGAACTGGATGTTCCAACACCATCAACACCTCGCGTTACGCAGAGCCTCAAGCGCAAGTCGTCGCGTGCTAACCTCGATGAATACCAACAATCGCCTTCACCTAAGAAGTCCACTATGCCTCCGTCCAACCTCCCTACCGCCATTCCCACATCTGCCAAGAAGACACAGTTGTTCCCTAACGTACACCAACGCGTTCCTTCAAAGAGACTCAAGCAACGAATGGAGGATGACGCGACAACAAACCGACCTCCATCACGTGATGAATCCTCCATTCCTCGACCTAAGTCTAGTGGAGGTGGTTCAACCAAGTTGCCTGCCTCAAGCTCAAGTCTGGCACGGCTCATGAGCCCTACGAAGGCGTCTCTCGCTCACAATGGCAAACCAACTATCTCTCTGGTCAAGTCTCCCTCTAAGGCTGATCTGAAGAGTGGGCTTCCAAAGTCCACCAGCACACCTCTCCTTGTACCCGGCAAGCCGACCACGCCTAGATCTCGTGTCATTAGCCCTGGCCGCTTCGATAGAGTAAAGTCGATCTTGCGCGGAAACCGAACGCCTTCTGGTAATGTTCAGACTGCCATCCCGCAGCCCATGGTCTCACAGACACCGGCTCCACCAAAGGCCGACAAGGACAAAGCTTTACCTCCTCTTCCGTTGACTACTCCTCGACGAAAGGTGACAAAGCATGTTGCTTTCACCCCTGAGGCCACCCGCATTGCGTTCGAGCAGAACTCGCCTTCCCCACAGAAATCCTGTCTCAAGGCCCGGCCAACAAGGACTTTGGAGGACGAACAGTTCCAAGGCATCGACGGAGCGCTCGCGAAGGCGGATTCCGGTGATGTTGTGTATCCTGACCTTAGTGGCTTCAGACCTCTCCCCAAGCCTCCCAGCAAGCAGAAGGATCAGGCACCTGCATCTGTCCCTGGCAAGTTCACATTCCGCAGCGATCACACAATCGAGTTTGGAGACGTTCCTGTGTTAGGCTTCGGAGCTTCCCCAGGCCAGTCCAGTGTCCGTCAAGTACGACAATCACTCAAGCCTGATGCGAAGATGCCCGGTAGCTTCCCTGGCCCTACCTCCCCCATTGGACCCAACAAGGAGAATAAGGAGCCTGGTTCGGCCAAGATTCTGGTAGGAGCACCTCATGGCATGTCCAACAAGAAGCGACACCGAACCAGTTGGGACGAGGAAGAAGAGGAGCAGAAGAGTGTCGAACGGGCAGCCAAGAAGCGCAAGGCTGAGCACGTCCCTGAAGGTGAAGCCCTTCTTGCTCCTCGTCTTGTTGGCGGCACTCCCAGTGCAAAGAAGGTCCGGTTTGGTAGTGCTGTTCCACGTACCCCTGGTTCGGCCAGCCCTACCAAGAAGCGTGCAGTCCTCAGCTTGAGCCGGCTTAACATGCTTGCTCGTCCTAAGAACCGAGCTTAGGTATCCACACGATTGGGATACCACCAACTTGCAGCTACAGCTGCGATTTTCGAAAATTGAATGTATAATACGACTTTATGTGTCTGTCGTGTTCAGGAGATTGCGCGGCAGACCTTTGGAGAGATACTGTCATTTGCTCTGGCTTCTAACATGTTGGTCAACCCGAGTCTGTTGGCAACACCCAGAACTGGACACAAGAAGCTAATGATGAAGCGTGCTTTGATGAAGCTGGAGTTTCGAGATTGTTTTTACCTGGCTTTTTTTATGTTGACAAAGTCAATGACATGCTGTTTTTACCACACAAGACAACGGATTTGGGTCACTCAAGGGATAGGGGTTACGGGGCGCAACGGCAAAATGCATCAGGTTCTGAGATTCAAGTTCAGATGAGAATAATTCATCATTGTATTTGATTGTATAGGGTTGTGTATAACTTAACACATATCTTCACCTAATTACTGACCTAAACACTGATTTGTATCGTGATGACAGTGTCCTAATATGTTCCGCTTTCCTTCCTCAGCATGGATTCATGGCCTATGGTCTGCACTTTCCAGAACGTAAACTGTTATATTACTTCCCTGCCAATATTTTTCTTGTCCTCTCCTTATTCTACTGTCCTAAAATAAATTTCTAATAACATAGCTCGTAGGTGACCAAGCCGCAGCCTTGGTTTTTCTTAGTTTGCTCGTTCTATTACACTCTTTTCGCAACACCCTAGCATATCATTAAACACATTTCTTTTCCTCTATGCTTTTAAGATGACAAACCACAATCAAACCAACATCTTCACCTGCACGTTCTGCTTCCACGTCTTTCAAGGCCCTCCTCAAATCATCGGTCGATCCGCACGTCTCGCCTGTTCAACATGTCATGCAGCGCTTCTCAACCTCGCCATATGTTGGGTTTGCGGCGAGCTCATATTTCGAGGTGACGAGTGTGTCAGTTTCGGTTGGTGTTTCTGGCATCGAGCGTGTTACGGATGTCTACTCTATGGGAGCAGGGCCATCTATCAGGGTGTTCCAATACAGGATCTCTTTCGGGAGGGCGGGGCGGAAGATCGAGTAAAGGAGGGATGCGGAGGGAAAGAGGTCACCGAGATTCCGCTTTGTGCGGCTTGTGTTGTGGAAGTCGAGGTTGATGGAGTCAAGGAGGATAGTGTTGTTGTGAAGAGGGGGCTGAGGAGAGTTGAGAAGGTAGATGGCGGATTAACAAGGAAGAGATGGGAGGCCAAAAACGGCGAGAAGAGCTCAAAAGTAAGTTGCAAGTCTTGTCTCTGTGATTTTTGCTGATGCACATATATCAGTCCCCATCTTGGCAACAGACAATCCACAAGAACGAATACGGTGCTGAGGCTGAGGACCTCATAGTCAATGATGTCTTGACTGACTTCAAAGACGCCTCTGAATCGGTCATATGGGTCGACATATTTGATCCTATCAATGGCCCTTCGTTCAAACCGAGTCCTTTGAAGCCGATACCGCTATTCATGCAACGACCACCAAGTCCTACTATCCATGAGCGCCAACGCAGATCAACTGTCGTCGACACGTACCTCCGACCCCCTCACGATTTGAGGAAACAACATTCAGCTCCTTGCTCAGTCTGTCCGTCGGAGTCGCCTGTGAGAAGTCGATCATCAGAGCATCGTAGTCCACGCCAACCATCACCATCTTTACCTAAAACCCCACCTCGATCCCCGTCACCGCCTTGCAGTCGCAACACTCAACAACCTCTCCCTTTAGAGCACGATTATATCGACATCAGTGGCCGGTCCGAAATACGGCACAAACAAGCGGTTAGCTGGGTCAGAGAAGAACCCTTGAAACGTCCATCATCCCGACTCGCTCCGTCACGTCGCGCAGAGGCCAATCGTTCAGAAGCAAACTCATCAGCATATAGAACACCCCCTGAGTATCCGGATCAGGTACTGCGAACGCCATACCCACTTCCCCTGTCAACCGTCAAGACGGCTAGCCCCTTAGCCGCGCAGCTCACATCGCACTTGCAACGAACTGTGCATGCTACACCACAATCATCAGAGTATCTGGATCGCTACCAGCCTGCGACGACGAGACCGGCGCAGAATCTGGAGGTGAGAAGATTGAGAAGGGCAGATGCAAGCGTGAGTGAGGAGGGTCTTATGAAGACCAAGTCCGGGCAGTCTGAGGGTGGCGAATGGGGAAAGGTTGGGTCTGAGCTGAGACGGTTCTTTATGGGACGGTAGATGGATGTTACACGGCAGTATGTATTAACGAAGCATGATCCTTACTCATAGAAGTTGTATTGAACTTATAAGCCATTATTCTAATGCTATACAAGATGAACCTCTGAGCTTGAGATGAGCATGGGAGAGGCATTACAGTTTCAGCAACCAATGATATGACCGTAACTATCATGATCATCAGGACAAAGCCCAGGACGGATGAGGTACGTAACTATGAGAGTTCGCATCGGTTCGGCACCGGAAGCGGACGGCCGAGGCACGGAGCCAAGCGAGGGTCTTACCGGGTCGCCAAGATCAAACAGCAAAGGAGCTATGGAAGTCAATTGAGCTTGACATTAATAATGTGAGCGTTGAATCGAAGAGATCTTGAATTTTCTGTCATGAGCTCTGAGGATAATTGACTCTGTTTAGGGACTTTATGATCATATTGACTTCGAGGTGACGTTGGAGGGGAATGGAGGTTTCCACAGCTAAGCTCTGGCGGGGTAATTGAAGGTAGAGAGGCACATGAGTTAAGCCTCAGAAACACTGATTGAACTCTACTTGAATGAGAGTCTCATGCGCATTGACTCAACAACAGCGTTACCAATGAATAATTGGGTTAATCAAATGGCTGTTAGTCACGAGTCTGAAGATGTATAGCATATATTAACAGTATCATTCATCATCGAGAGGCTTGGAGCTCAACCGCGGGGTTAATTGGCCTGTGCTAGCTCTGGAGATCCAATTGAAAAAAGTACCCATCTTCATGCCCTAACTAAAGTCCCAAAATTCCACTCACAAAATTAAATTTAATTGCAACAAATCATTAAGCGAGAACAAGGTTTGTAGCGTTTTGGAGTGTGCGTCAGAGTTTCCTCAGCGTCCCACTCGACGACCAGTAATAACAGTTGCGTCAGGGCATGATGTGCGCTGTACTTGTAGAGTATCAGTTAGTAAATCAGGGAAAATACAGAGAGAGAAAAAGGGCTGGTCCAATTGTATTAGTAAATTTATTACCAGTAACATTAGGCATTGATTTGGCTTTGATCGTGGGCACCATTAGGTCTCGAGGTCACACCACAAACCAATAGAAGCCAAAAAATACCTACGAGACTTGAGACTCTACTCGACAGTCTCGACTCAACCAAACCTGACTGAGCCCTCCACTCCTACATTCAATCGCCCTGCCTCGCTTCGCTTCGACCCTCCCCCTCTGCTGGCTGGAGTCTGTCTACTCTACGTACGTACACCTCTATCCTCTACCACCCAACCACCAAAGCTCTTCCTCTTACAAGGTCATGCGACCGTAGACCACTCTTCGTCGCCCTCAAGATTTGAATTACGCCCCGGACGGAAGGCGATAAGCCCAAGGCGACGACCAAAGATGTCGGTTGTCACAAAGGTATGGATGCATTTATTTCTTTCTGTTCATTGTATGCAGTGTACTCCCTGCGATATTGACTCCCAAGCGCTTCATTGGGTTGGCAATTTTGCATTACAACGCCTTCAATCGGAGCCTATTGCACTGCAACGCTCGCTCTCGATGGCTTCAGCAGTCGCCCGTACTTCTACGCCTCCTCGCTCGCTCTACGTTTCTTCTATTTATTGTCGCATCGCCTGCTCTCTCGCCCGCGATCCAAAACAAGCCCCTCATTCCCTTCACTCATCATCGCCCATCAGATTGTTTGCCCTAACCTAACGCGACGACTTGTCCTCTCATGCCAAAACACCACAAATACGATAGATACCCTTAACAGCCAAATACCGATTAATCATGCTAACTCTGATACCAGAACCCTTTTGCCTACCTCGGTACGATTCCTCATCTCCCCGCTTTCCCCGCGAGAAAAAAAATAAAAAAATAAAAAAATCACAAACCCAACCTCGCTTGATCGACTCTCCGATACCCAATGCCCAACTCAATTACGATCATTCGTACTGACATATCGACTCCTCCACAGGCAACGACAGTGACGGCGAGGAGAAGCCCGTCGTTCCTGTCAAGACCGTTGACAAGAACACTGCTCGTACTACTAAGCGTAATGTCGAGCCTCAGGCTCCCGTAAGGGCCGGTGGTGCTGGCGGTAACCGCCGTGGTCCCGGTGGTAATGAGGGTGGTGAGTTTTGAGCACTGGAGTTGAGTTAATGTCAAAATACTGACCCCAATAGCTTTCCGGGATCGTGGTGCTGGCAGCAACCGAAACCAGAACCGATCCACTGAGGAGGCTCCTCGTGATGGTCCCCGAGGCGGTGCCGGTGCTCGTGTCCGTGGTGGTGAGTAGTCCGAGATTTTGGATACCTAGGACACAAGCTGACAATTTCCAGGACGTGGCGCTAGACACGCCCGTGAGCGCGATGACCGACACCCTTCCAAATTCGGCGGTCACGGGTATGCTTGACTGAAACTTGTGGTCTTTTCGACGTACTAATGGTGAAAATAGTGGCTCTGACAAGCAGGCCGCCCAATCCTGGGGTGCTAACGAGGGCAATGCTGAGCTTAAGGACGAGCAGGCTGGTGAAGCTATCGCTAAGGACGAGCAGAAGGAGGCCGTTACCGAGGATGCTGCCGGCGAGGCTGCCGCCGCCGAGGAGGAGGCCGAGAAGCAGGTCTCCTACGAAGAATATCTCGCCCAGCAGGCTGAGAAGAAGGCCGCTCTCGACTCCGGTCTCAAGGTCCGTGAGGCCAACGAGGGCAGCAAGCTCGACAAGAAGTGGGCCAACGCCAAGCCCCTCGAGAACGAGGAGGAGGAGTACTTCGCCCCTACCGGAGGCAAGGCCCAGCGACAGCGCGAGCGCAAGGTCAAGCAAACCATTGACTTCGACCCTCGCTTCGTCGAGCCTGAGCGCACCCGAGGTGGTGCTCGCGGAGGCCGTGGCGGCCGTGGAGGTCGTGGCGGAGAGCGCGGTGGTGATCGTGGCCGAGGTGGTAACCGTGGCGGTCGCGGCGGTGCTCCTCAGGGATCTTCCAAGGGCAATGCTGCTATCAACACCAACGACCAGTCTGCTTTCCCCAGCCTCGGCGGCAACTAGATTGATTGCCTAAGCCCACGCGCCTCCCCAAAAAATCCCCTGCTTGCACCCTCTCATAGCATAGCAACACGGGTCAACGTCATTGCATGTCCACGCCTCCCCCTTTTTCCTTTTTTCCCCAACTCGTCACGATATAAGAAGGGGGTGGAAAGATGCCATATTCGTTGTTCTTCGACAGGTTGAAATGAAAAAAAAATTAGTTGACCATTGGTTTTTGTGCCTGGCTGGATGGTTTGCGTCCAACGGGCAAACGTGCCGCGTGATATAGGGAGGATTTGAGCTCAGAATCTTACTAGCTCGGCTGCACCCAGAAATATTTCTGTCCTCTAGGTCTTCTCGAAGGTTTTCCGTACAAAATTCAGTTGAAATGCTCTTATGTCTTTGTTGTCTGATGCGTGATGTAACTCGAGATGAATAATCTGGGTTGGGTCCATCCATGTCTGCATGGTCTCGCATCTCCGATATCTTATGGTTTGTAGTCCTATAGATGCGGAGTAGTCTTTTATTAACTTTGACGAGTTGGTATTGTCTCATTTGTCTGTTTGTTGCCGTTGAGAAGTCCACGTCGCTCAACCACCTCGTCAACCCCTGAAACCGACACCCAACTTTTTTATTGCAAATGCGCCTCAAGAACCCTAAGAGCTTGTTCAGTCCTTTGTTCTGACCATAGAAATGGTCACTCTGCCAGCTTGCAAGCCACCCATTGGATGCAGGCGGAATCTGATACATCACATAGTACTGATCAGGATGTACACGAATGTGATCTCGTGAGCTACCTGCTCCTTTTCTTTCTAGTAATATGATGATTCTCACTGTCCTATGGGAACATACATTCTGTCTAAAGCTTGATATCTTGTTCTTCTGATCGTCTATGTCGTGTGATGAAGTTGATACCGAACGACTATCCAAGTCAGCCTTGCCAAGCGCATCCTACAAAGAAGTGTACTCAGAACAAGCCTTGAATACTCTAATATACTCTGTGACCTTTGTCAAGGTAGCCTTGTTCTTCTACAGTCACGTCTCGGTCGCTGTCGGGGCTCTCAGCCAGCCGGTTTGTAGCAACTCTGGCTTGAGGCGTAACTCGTACATTTTTTGGCCTTTGAAGCTCATTCAAGCTCGAATATGCTTCGAGACATAGCTTTAAACTCGAATAAACGATAGAAAATAATAGAACGCGCTTCCTTCCCCGTCTTAACGACTCCTATAGCCTTTACGTCATCAAACGAGCTCTTCGTTTCCATGGTCCCTTTCCATTAACCGTACAATTTTGGAATATTATGAACTATTGATGAACATGGAAGAACACTAAGATGGCCGTTCAGCAGATATGGAGAACTCTGCTCGTTTTTTTGGGTATAAAATCCCGTACTATCTCCCGACTTCTCGTCCTTGTCTTTCCTTCTTCAGTCCCACTTCAGAGAAAAGCCATCACTCAAAGATACTTCATCAAGTTTAGCAAGCCATTAAAACAACTTCAGAACTATTCTCTGCCAACTTTACTCGCTCAGAGCCCTACTCAATCAGTAGATCTACCCACCACAAACCGTCACTATGGCTCCTTATCAACCTACCAATCCAGAAATCCAGGAGGAGAATCTTCCTATCAACCCGGAAAACCAGGAAAAGAAGAAGGGGATTTTGAAGTCTCTTTCTGAACGATTTCGCGATAACATGCAGCATCACGCTGACAATATCCGCGAGGACTTGCGAAATAAGTGTCATGAGCTCCGCGTCGAGTTCGAGTGGCGCATTGCTCAATACCAAGGAAAAGTTCTGTTTAGCCAAACCATGAACTAATCGAGCTTCATCGCTGCGCTAACTAAGGGGCAGTCAAGGTATTATGGTGAGGCCGGAGGACGCTTGAAAGCTGTGTAGGTGGTGAAATGCTGGGTTGGTACACAGGGGGTTGAGTACATGTTTGGATGATTTTCACCACTGATATCTGGTACGTTTTAGGATAACAGTCAATAAACTTGTATACGCCTCATATTAATGTTTTTTCTTACTAAAAACTGATGCTTTGTTGTAATGACAATTCCAGACATAGCAACCCCTATAAGACCTCAAAAAGGGGAAGAAGGAAGAACGCTTTTCATTTATTTCGTATCTAATTACAAGAGCAGACCAAAGGCCCGATAATATTTTACGCTCGGTGTGAAAATGTGTGCGAAGCATCCATCCCAAGAGAGAATGCCAGTAGGACAGCGTTAAAGATGGCCATCATGTAGAAAGGCGCACCGTTGGAGAGCTTGTCAAAGAGAAACCCTCCCAGCTTAGTAAGTAGCAAGATGGCAAATCCACCATACAAAGAGTACACGCCTGCAATAGAGCCCTTGAGGCGAATGCGTGAGACCGATTCTTGGTCTGTTGTGATGCTGATGAGAGGCCGGCTCTCATCGTTGGCTGATTCATAGTCTTCTGGCTGAAGCAGGCTTTCCGGGCGTGCAGTTCGAGGCAGCTCAACTGCGAGAACTCCACGACCGAGAGAGCCAAGGCTGCAGACAATAGCGCCGATCTGGCTGATGCCAAGGAGTGATACAATCAGGAAAATGGCTGGGCTGCCGCCTCGTCCATCGACATCCTTGATTTCGGGACTAGATAGTTGTGGCAGTGTGATGTAGCCTACAATACCAAAAACGGTAGAGATGACGATGGGATAGTTGATGCGACCAGTTCGGCTAGCAAGGTATCCAAAAATAGGAGCGCAGATAAGACCCATGAGTTGCGCCACGCCTGTAAGGATGGAAGATAGTACGTATGCAGCTCTGCACTCCTCCTTGAGCTCAGGCGATGAATCGTGAGGTGAGCCTTTGCAGAAGCCGTTACTGATGTAAAACGTGTTGACATACAAAGGGATGAAGAGTGAAATGGCGACGCTTGAAGCTCTAGCGACAAAGCCGCCAACATAGCCAAGACCGATTCGCGAGTCAACGAAGCCAAGGAAAACCGAATCCTTCATAAGATGGAAATAAGGCGCAAGTTTCTATATCTTGTTAACGACAAAATCAACCAAAAATCGACATGTGTTGCACTTACACGTCGCTCGCGACCGTTTCCATCGCTTGATTCGCCCTCGTGCTTCAGCCCAAAGAGCACCCTCCAACCCTTGCCCTCTTCGCCCTTGATGTTACGCAGACCGATCGCGACAAAGAGAGAAACAGCGAATGCGACCAGCGCAACAACATAGAAGCTATAAGACACTGCTTGAGCGGGTGTAGTATCTTTATTCTCGCCGAATCGCGCTGGGAGCGGGAGAAATAGCGTCAATGCGACAAGCGCACCACACCCAGTGAACAGTCCAACGAATCCTGCTAGCTTGGATGGCCTTCCTGCCGCAGTATCGGCAGTATCTGTTGTACTCGGCTCAGAAACTGATTGTGTGTATCGTTCTTGGGTAATGGTCGCCTCGGATTCGACAGAGAAGGCAATGCTGCTTCGGGCTGTCGCATTCTGGAGTGCCTTAATTCTAGCTCGAGCTTCATCTTCCTCGTCGTTGCTATCGTCCGTCAAGGATGGTAATATCGCAGTAACCATGGTTGCCCTTCCACAGAGTTAGCATGGCTCACCCAGTAAGCTATAAGCTGTTTTAACTCACGCTGCAGATGCGCCGATTGCGAACAACACGCGAGCCAGCAACAATTGAGGATATACATTCTTGGCCTGCACAAACAGCGCCAATGAGACACCAATTATCGCGTATCCAATAACAGCAACCCATCTAACACCCAGACGATCCGACACAAGACCCCATCCTGGACAGGCGACAAGCGCAACGAGCTCATCAGCGAAGCCAAGGGTTCCCACAACATCGCCAACGCCTTCCTTCTGCCCAATCAAGTCGGTAATAACAAAAGAAACAGAGCTATTCAGAAAGACAAGAAACGAGATGGAGAAGAGCGATATGCCGAGAAGGTATGTCAGTGCCTGTAGAGGCGTCGTCGACGGCGCAAATGGAAGATATCGCAACATGGCGGGGTTGTTTTGGCTAGAATTGTTGTTTAGAAAGAGGAGGGATATCACATTGCAGACACAAAATAAACTGGTGTATGAATGGGCACGCGGATTGTTGACGTAGTGGTGCTAAGCGCGATCGATGTGATGAAATGGATACCAGAGCTGGGCTACCTAAACAATAATAGTGCTAAGGGCGGATTGACCGGGAGCTACCTAATTCCAGTTGAAGCTCCGATATCGAATGACGGGGCCATTACATAATCTTCACGCATCATGTATGTATGCGCCCGATATCGCACTCAGAGAAAAGAATATCGTGAGATATTGATTGATTCAATCTTGGAACACGAAGTTTGTAGCTGATACTGAAAAAGTGAGACTCGGTATCAAGTGGCGTTGAAGTTGTTACACCATAATCACGATTCGCTAAGAAAGAGCTAGCTCCACGTCTAATAATCACCACATATATAAACATAAACATATGGCCATATATCTAGCGGCTTTTCATCCCTACCAATAAGATTCTGTCTACAACCGCCTTCGGTGCCGCTGCATGCTGCGTTTCAGTGATACAATATAACCCAGACTCCATGCCGTTGCCCAAACTCCATTATCCCATCATCTTGCGGGTCCCATTCTACCAAGCCCACAGCACTTTGTGGTGTAAAGTCCTTGCACCCAGCCTCTCAAACTCGAAGGGAGTAATCCATGAATCGTTGGTCGATAGCTTAGCAAACACACTGGCGCCCTTCCAGGTCACCACTTGTTCGTCCATATCTCTTGCGCTTCGACTCACAAGGATTCGATCGCTCAGTTCGGGGCGTCGGGCCTTGATCTTTTCTTCAAGAACAACCGTAAAATGAGGAATCTTGGCACCACCGCCAATAACCATGATACTTCCAAGCAGGTCTCGCAGCTTCTTCTCATCGCCCTTAGCGGCGTTCTGAATACTTGTGAGAATGGCAATATCGAGAGGAGCGACCGGTAATACGGCGTCTCTTTCAGCGGCCATAGATTTGGCTGTTCGGGCAGCAGCATCGACAAACATGCCTGCTGGTGGTTGCGATTGTCCAGGGTTGGGGGTTCCTCCCGCACGAGAACCGTTAGGCGCTGGGCTGCCTCCGCTGACACCGTCCCTGTCCTTACCACCAAAGACATATAACGGTGTGTTGGCGCCCTCTGGTGCAGGAGATCCGGCATGGGAGCCCATGGGAGTCCCATTGGTCATGCCCTCCTTTGCTCCAAGGAAGTTGAACTGTTTGTTCTCCTTCATAGGTGTTGAAACATCAGGCTGTGACTGTGTGAATCCATTGGCGTTGGACGTTATCGATGGCTGTACGAGTGCTAAAATTGCTAGCTGGGCTGCGGATGTTGGATCGTCCGGAATATCGACATCATAGGCGTTGTAAGATCTCTCGACCAGCTTACGTCGTCCCCTCAACTTGGTGCTGTTGTCAAAGATGGTAGGATCGTACACTCCCATCGGTGCCAAGATGACCTCATCGTATGTCTTGAATGCGTATTTCCGCGTCGGTTGGTTAGGTGCCCGTACGTGGAAATTGAAGAGTTGAACAGAAATATCCGCTTGCGACATGGTGCAGTGCTTGATCTTAAGTTCTTCAGCGAGAAGGAAATCGTATCGTCGTCGTAGGTTAATGTCCTGGTAAGGAAAGTTGTCGTAGAGCATCATCTTGAGAAATGTATCGGTGATATCGTAGCCCCCATATTTCATGTTAATCCTTGAATCTTCAATGACAAGACCGTCTTCCACACATGTTACGGCTGTCTTCTGAGCTCCCACATCGACAACACAGGCTTGTGTGTATCCAGCACCAAAAGTCGCGGCCATTCCTTCCTGGACAAAACATACCCTAGAGAATTCGAACCAGGTCATGCAAGATCGCAGGACTTGTTCCACGTATTTCTTGTCGTATAAATCAGGGATGACAAACACACAGCTATACTGTTGCCATTCACTGTTTGTCTTCAATCCAAGCTCTTGCCTCAATGCTTTATCAAGCAATGTCTCGAAGTCATCATAAAGGTGCTCCTGGCTTGTGTATCCATCTTCGTTCCACTGCCCATGCTGTATAGGCCACCAGAGCTTGAACTTGGGATTCGAGTCGTCGGGGACACGCTCCGCTTGGTGTCCAATGAAGCACGAAGCTAATGAATCAGGGTCATCAAGTGTTTCGATATCAGTCCATTCGATCTCAAGGGGGTCGTTGTGCTTCTGGATAACTTCGGGTTCGGTGCGACGGTTGAAGGTCTGAACGAGTTCCTTGGAATTAGGTAAGACTTTGCGCTTGTTTGCTCGCATCTCAACTTTGAGGTCATTGCACATCTTGTTGTATTTCTTTGACCATTCCTCTCCGTATTGTTGGTCTGGGGTCTTGGCCTCGAACTGCCGTCGTGGTAGAGCCTCGTACATCTCGGATTCGGTCTGAGGAAATTTGGTCGCGAGTGTCATCGGGATTGTCTTGGGGAGCGCATCGCTCGCAAAGCCTATTCGAAGATTTTGACTGCCGGGATGGATCACAATGACCCTGGAGGGATCCATGCCAGCCGAAGGCGTTGTAGCACCATCTTCGTCAGGGAGATCTGCGACAGGAAGTGGCAGCTCTCCATTAGCAGTCTTGGAAAGAGCGCGATCTCTGTCTCGGGCGCTTTGTACTAGCCGATCTCGGGTGGCATCGCTCTGGAGACGGAGGGCGAGGATTTGGTCATCACGCTTCATGTAATCACTAACAGAGAGAGAGCATCAGCACAAGTGCCGCTGGTTAGAAAGGGTCATCGTACGTGTAGTAGTTTTTCTGATTAATCGGGGTGACATCAGGCCATGTCGTCAGCTTCATGCCATTGTCGGTCCTCTCAAGACCTAGGACGATCTGTCAGTATGTGTCTAGAGCGACAGCCGAGTCGCTATGAGCAAGTGATAATGAACCATACCTTCCCGCAGGAGGACTCTTTCGCTGACTTTTCCAACCATATTGATCGATTGGCCTTGGCCTTTCTAATGTTGCGGTGTGAATAGCGCTGAGCAAGCTCACATCGATAGTGAGGTGATGAAGAAGCTTCCAGCGCGCGCTCAACAAGCTCTCAAAAACACCAGGAGCGCATTCATGGTCTGAATCGCGGCAGCAAAATGGGTTTAGCGTGAACTATTCGGACTTTTGATAACCCGGAACTTAGGACATTCCAATGCATTTTCCCCACAAGAGGTTTTCATAAAGTAGTGGAGCAGGGTATCATTAAATCGATGGCGGCTGAAGTATAAAGTATCATGGATCTCAGACCAGCATATACAATGCTTTGAAAGGTGAGTTTTTTCCATCAACGGTATTTCCGACAATAGCTGGTAATGATTATGCTGGTCTGGAGTTTTTATGACAACTGCGACATTGTTAGCGATCTTACATTGACATGTGCAGAGACTATTCCCGGGCTCTATTTATCGCACTGGATACAATTTCTCACTCATAGTTCACAGTCGGTATGTGAATTCACCCTAGGGAGGTCAGAAAATTAGAGTTAACCATCCTAAAAGTGGTAAAAATACTTAGGCAATGCTTGGATAATCTAGGATAAATTTAGAATACTATTTAAGTAGTTTATTTTTCCACCGGTATATGGTCTTACGTTTTCTTGTTCCTCGACGATACCTCGGAAAGGCAGGTATGTCTTGCTTACCAGACAATTGTAATTTGAGTTGCAGGTGTGTAAGCTTATCTGGGCTCAAAGCCTAATAATAATGTATAGCAGACACTACTTCCAAACATCTATATAGCTGCGTCAGCCTCAACAAAAACTCTACCTTACACCATCATCACTTTAGTAGCCGCTTACAACATTTGGAGACATTGCTAAAGCCCCTCATCTGATAGGGCCAGTGGGGTTGTGCATATTGGATCTAGCATGTTTACAACACTCCCAACTTGGCTGGAAAGCCGCACTTCCTACAAGGGTTCCATAAATAATATGTGCTGCACGTATTCTTTCCTGCCTCTCGTAGATCTTGCTTATTCTTTGTCTTCTAAGCTGTTTCCCCTCTCTCGGCAGCGCTGAAAGAGCTCATTAACACCACCATGGATGCAGCAAAGCCGAGCTTGAAGGCCTCAGCTTCTGAGACACTACAGCCAGACTTACTCACCAGTTTCGCGCCAACTTCTTGGTCAGGTTCAATCATTCTTGGGGCATTTCTTGGCTACGTCGCTCTCTGTTCTCTCCTGCGTTTCTCCAGAATTAACTCGCTTCGATCCAAGTTGGGGTTTCACGACCGTGCCTCATTGAGTCGCATGACAAATCAAGACGCATTTGAACTTGTTAGCAATATCGCACGATTTGAGTTCCCGTTGTTCTATGACCTTTCAGTTCGATTGGCGCTATTTGAGGTATGTTTAACTTAGTAGCTACTAAGCACTAGTTAGTCTCAACATATGAAGTTCCATATTAACAACTTCAACACAGACATACGCTGTTCAAAATGTCGGCCATGTTCTTTATGGTGGTAGCGATCTAGCCAACCGAAAGAAAGCCCCTAAAAGGTAAGCCAAATATTGTATCTCTGGCTAGACTTCATACTAACAAATACTAGATACGCAGATACAGAAGCTGTTTATGTCTGGTGAGTTCACTTGGATTTTTGTCGAATGAATGATAAAAATTAACATCAACAGTTTCGCAAACTTCCCTCCCACATCGCCTGTCCTTCATAAAGCTATTGCGCGAACGAACTTCCTTCATGCTCCTTACATCAAGAGTGGCAAGGTTAAGCAAGAAGACTTGCTCTATGTGCTTTATGCCTCCTTTTCTGAGCCTGTTCGGTTCCTCAGCCTCTATGAATACCGCAAACTTACCGACATGGAAGTTGCTGCCTTGTCGACTCTGTGGAAGTATGTTGCCGACATGATGGATATAGACTATAGAACTGTGCTCGGAAAGAATGAGTGGACGGATGGTCTCGAATTTTTTGAGGATATAACACGTTTTGGTGGAGACTACGAAGACAAATACTTACGACCTACAGAGGAAATCCAGAAGCTGGGTCATGTCCTGATGGATATGTTGTTGGATTCGTATCCCAAGATCGCTTCGCCGCTTGGATATCCTGCGGCTTGCGTCCTCATGGGATCTCGCTTGAGACGAGCATTTGGGTAAGTTTCAGGGTCCTTAGCATTTTCATTATCTACAAATCATGCTTACATAAAAACAGCTTCGCAGAGCCAGGATTGGGAGTTACGGTTCTGACATACAGCCTCTTGCTTGTTCGAAAGTTTATCGTCCGCTATCTCTGCCTCCCTCGCTTCGCGCCCTGCATATACCTTTCCCAGCCTGACCAGCAGACTGGACGCATCAAGTCATACCACTATATGAAAGAGCCATACTACGTCCCTCCCACTTTCTGGCAACGTTGGAATCCTGAGGCATGCATCACATGGCTTGCGGGTGGACTACTACCCGGCGATGGTGGCCCTAGTATGAAGCCCGAAGGTTTTGTGTTTGAGGATTTGGGTCCTGAGAAGGTCGTTGGCAAGGGAGTCGAAGAGACTCAGAGATTTGAGGAGATTGTGAAGACAAAGGCATCTGCAGGGTGTCCTTATAAGTCATCAGCGAATTAGATGATGTTTGGTGTCGGTGGGAGGCATACCTAGCATTCGGTTCATCTATACGGATGGTTCTTGACCAGGCTTCTTTGCGCAGAACAGCGATCTTGAAGGATATCTATCGACTTGTCATATAATGATAACTGGACTTAACTAAGACTGTCTAAATTTAAGGCTTGCTTCGGAATTCAATTAAGTCATGTATCATTTTGTAAGCTTTGCCTACCATTAGCAGAAGGTTTTCCTAAGTTCGATTTATGCTATCAATCTAAGCAAAGTGTGGATAGTCTCAATTCTGCCACTCCCATCTTCTCAACTACCCTTATATGGCCGCCTATTCCTTAAACAGTCCTTTTTTATTTCAACTCAGAGTGTTCCAATAAATTTAACCCGGCAAGTATCACGCCAAAGCCAGTCTAATCCGTGCCACTCATGGTCGTTTTCAAGATAAAAAACCCGAGCACTGCGTAACCTTAGGGTAGTTGTGTATCCAATAGGCGTCTTACGTCACTCCATCGCAAGACCAAGTAAAGAGCATACCGTTTGTCCAAGAATCAAGTCTCGTATTCCGCATTTGGAAATAAGAAAAGGACACGGAACTATCGACGGGAATCTGATCGGCATTTCCCCGCTGCCCTGACTGCAGGTAACCGCGTGCTAGGCACCTAAAGCAGATCACATGACGTAGTTGGCATCCATCGCCACTCTCTTATTCAGACAACATCTCATCACGTTCAAGGCTTTAGGACAACTACTCTTCAAGATTCAGAAGTCTCGAGTAAGACGAAAGCTTACCTGAAAAGAACACGGATCCTCAGAGAACAAGAGCATCAAGCATACACCTTCGTACAGGCGACAACGTCCAAGACTTACTAATATGCCTCCAATTCCTATTCATACCTCAAGCCCTATCACGGCAGCAAAAGCGTCAGGAGTTACTCCAAAGACGGCACACTCAGATAATCCAGAGGCACCAGCTGATGCACCGGCGAGCAACGAGGTACCGACTTCAACTTACCCGGCAGCTCAGCCAGGCGCTCGACCGTCTATGCCAGCTCCAACTGGGGCACCTCAACCATCCGCCAACATTCAGCCAACTCCGACACGGGTTGTTGCAGACTCAAGCCCTCCAGCTCCGCAACCCGGAGCTGTACCAGAGCCGCAAAACAGAGCGTATTTACCACCACCTCCAAAAACTGGCGAGACTATGCGCGACACACAAACACAGTTTACACCAGCACAGATGCCCTATGCCCCTACGACCAGTGGGTCGGAGTTCGCCGCTACTCGTTCAGCGACGACTACAGCTCCTGTTGCTGGTCCGTCCCCGATGGCTGGCCTGGGCCCGACGCTCGTGCTAGGCGGAGGCTCCGGAAGCGACTTTTCTCATCCACCTGGTTATCACCAGAACGTGCATGCGTCCGAATTCTCCAGTGCCCAACGTGCTGCTCATGAAGCTTCAGTGACACAGGAGCGCAGGCCATCTCTGATAGGAGATGATGAGGGAGAGGGAGTCTGGTCGGCTGCCAAGAAGTGGGCTTCGGCTGCAGGCGAGAGTCTTGCTGCAGCCGAGCATGAAGTATGGAAGAGGATCAACAAGGAGTAACTGTTGCATTGCGCAAAAGAACAACCGACAACACAGGGTAGGGCACGGAAGACCGGTTCGGCATGATAGGGCTACGACCGGGATATGATGATAACATTAACGTTTCCCTGAGAGTTTGTTAAATATATTAATGTTTTAAGGGGATCGGACCCGTCATGGGCGATGTTTCTGCTGTTCTATTTCCAGAAACCCGCAAGTGCTGGGGGGAAGATGGAAACGCTCTGACAGATACAGACAGGTCACAGAGGCAGGCTGCCAGAAACGCCGTCTTCCAGAAGCAATCTTTCTAGGGTGCAATATATGTAACGTAGCAAGAAAATGAAAGTAGTTCATTGCGGGGAGATTAAAGAGTTGCAATTGGTTCATGTTGTCCATTTTGAGAGAATTGACAAGGCCTGAATCATGCTCTCTCCCAAAAGGTGGTGGTGTAATTTCCCATTTGAGTAGTGATTCAGGAACGGATGTATGAGACCCTGGCCACAAAACGGCCTTACCGGGCGACCCATAGAAGAATTATGGAACTCTTGAGGAAGATGAAGAAATTCTGTTCGAGTTAGCGCACGGCAGATTAGCCTGTATCTTCCTGTTTGCGATACAGCTTATCTCGAAGCGGAAACGGGCAGAGGATACTCTAGCCGTCCTGAGTTTGACGGCCGCAGGGCAGGGCATGAGGGTCAAGATCACGATATCGTCACTATCGGAGCATCTGATCATAAACGTTTGAACCTTCAAGAGCTTGAGCATTGACGCGATTATAGACGATCATGCAAGTTTATTGTTATCACGTCAATTCGCAGCCTCGTTTATGTCCCAAGCTGTCGGGCTTCAGTCAACCCAACTTTAGTAAACTAGGTACCGTGCTCAAGGTGGAGAGTTATCGTAGCTCTAGGTACAAGCTCAGGAACAGGCTCAGGCACAAGCTCAGGTACGGAAAACTCAGGAAACATTCGTAACACACTGACAAATAGATGACGCGTTATGCTGGAATTAATTGTTGCACTCAAAAGTGAATATGCGAATGAGACTCTGCATACAGTCCCTCCCTACATAGCTATGGAGATGAGACGAGGGGAAGCACTACTCGGATGATATGAAAACAACGGAGTCTCAGCGCGATGTAACAGTGTCAACTGGGCTATTCCCTGACCCCTTGAGAGGATCCGGCACTTGTTGTGAGATGCGAAGATGATCTGAAGGTTTGGAGATGGGGTCTCTGTACAAATCGTGAGAATAGCGGATTCCTTTCCTATGAAAGGAATCGTGGTGTTGTTCGATTTTCAGGTGCACCACCATCACCTATCGAGGGCACGGATTTTCAGGTGTAGCAAGTTTAGTAGAGCTGAAGAATAGACTAAAACATTACATACGAAAACAAATCGAGATCGGTTACGGACAGAGCGATGGGCTCTCAAGATGAAAGGACCGGCTGTTTAGAGAAGCACTTTTCTAAGAGAAAGTAAACGCCATCTGCTATTCATAGCCTGAATGATCCACAACAATTAATGAAAACCCACTATCTAAATGTGCTCAGACTGCCCAGGTGAGCTCTGACTTGGTCCTCGCCTAATCGACTCGCCTGTAAGATGTGGCTTTCCAGGCGCAGAGGCGCTGTTGGGTTTGTTCCAGTGAGCTTCTAGGGGACAGTGGGTGTTTAAACGTGAGCCACAAAATCAGCCTGTGGATCTTGAGTGGACCTCATTCGACGTATCAGTGGACCCCATCCATCTACCCCTGGTCTTGACACAGATCTGAGACGCGCCGGCCTCCCTGCTAGCAGCTGAGACATGTCAGTGATATCCAATCAGATAGCCTGAATAACGGCTTCTACGCCGAAACAGTAGGAACAAGATACTCGTCCCGCTCTTTGCCCCAAAATCCCTGTCCTGCCACTGCAAATCAGATGGCTTTGACTGCCCCACTCTCTTACAACTTCAAACACGCGCTTGTCCTCATCTTGTCAGGCTTGCAACCTCCCTCTGCTTTGGCTTTTCAGCGCATCTCGAATGTGATCACAGCATTTCGATAAACAACAGCCAAGAGATTGGCAAATAATATTTTCACTTATGCTTCTGTGTCTCGGTCGAATATACCCTCCATCAGCCTAGTGGGAAAAGATCAAGAGCCTCAAAGTTATTTAAATTGGATAACTCATATTTCAGTCTATATCAGCGCCTGAGGACACAGCTTCTACTGGTCGAATATGCTTGTGATTCGCTCTCCGCCTTTACAGTGTCACACCTGCTTTCGAATTCGACTGGCTAAACTGGCTAAGCCCAGGCTTCAGGGCGCATCGCCTTCTGTCTCGATGCAAATAGTGTTGCTTTGTTCCAAGCAAGCTGCATCTGAGCCACCAGTCTCATGATGACCTATCATTCAAGAAATTACCGACATTGCCGTGAGAAGTTGCCGCTTTTCGCTTATACGGCTGTCTCCGACTTTGCAACCTCAACAAAATGATCAAATCTTCCGTCAGGCTCCTTAAGGGACAACCGCCGTACGATCGTGACAAAAGTGCTGTCATCTTGCCATCTCGGTGCCCCTCATGCGGGGGATCAGAGGATGGGGTCTTTGACATATGTACGATATTTTCCATATTGCCGTAATGCAGATATATCGAGAGGCCTGCGCTCAGGCGGTTGGCGATCCCGCTGCAACTCGGTTCAGTTCCTGGACTGCACTGATCGAGCAATTAGCCTTAACATCCGGGCTTTAGCGGTTTCAACTGTTGTGAAAAATAGCACACTGCATCTGCTATACCCTGGCCTGTCTCGACTCTAAAGGGCGCTGTCTCTCTTTCGGGGTTGCAGGGGGCGTGCCGGCCGACTTTTGGAGGCGTGTCAAAAAGAACGGCCGAGGTGAGGCATCAAGTTACAGCACCCAAGGTCTGGGTGTCGGTAGACAGATGTGGCGTGTCTCCAGCTTGAATCCACTATCGTCGGAAGTTTTGTCAACCCCAGACGGGTCTAACGTGGCTCAGTTTGAGTCGACACACTGAATTTCGACCTCGTCGACTCACTAGCCCGCCCGTCCATCCACACGTCCCTCGTCGCCTCTTGTTTCTTCAGAGGATGAGACAAGCCACCTCCGTCGAGTTGCCGTTGTGCAGCCCGACTGGACGGTCCAGTGGCCAGATCGAGCCCCTTGTCGATACACTCTTGAAGCCTGCGCCACTCTTGGTCGTCTTGGAGTGGGTTTGGAATCATCAATTGGTAATATACAGGACCACCATCTTGCAGCTTCATCTTTCACGGCTGCCTCTCGATATTGTTGTTATCATCTTCACGCCCTCTCAAAAGAAAACTAACTTTCTTTTAGTATAACCTCTAGCCCTGTTGACTGGAAGCTGTGGCCTTACTGTCCCTAGTCTGGGGTCACGAGAATCCCTGTCCATGCCCCTGTCCTCTAGCTCCACAAGCTTCTCAACTTCCTTGACTTTTACTGATGAACTTACTTACTGTACTCGCAACCTGCTAGGGTCCATCCTATCCCAGCAGCGCTGCGACTCTGTTTTGTACCGGATAGCCCCCTCCTCTACTATGTATCCGCTTTCTTTTGTACCAGTTCATAGATCGGTCTGTGTTGCGTGTTGGAGTCCACTCGGTCCAGCCCCTCCCGTCTATCCAAACCTCTCCCCTGGTGACCGTCCCTGACTTGCGGAGCTTCCTTACTTCCATGGATGATGCCTCTTGCCCATCGTACACGTCTTCTCTTATACCTCCAGGTTCCGGCTCCGCTACCCTTTCGCTTCTTCCGCAAATCTACCAGCTCATTAACTTTGTTCGTCCATTTGGTCTCCAGTCATTCCTTAACACAAGCACTTGCATGTCACCAAACCGTATAATATAGCAGGCCCACCCACCGCTGTCCAAGTTCAGGTCTAGCTATCCTTTCCTTCATAAACTGGGCTCAAACCAACTACGCCACTTTCCTTTACAAAAGACAAACAATCGATTCACTCTCTACGCGTCAGTCTCCGCTGTCACCAGTCCAAGGGATCCTGTTTTCTCGATAGCACATATTACTATACCCTAACCGCCTTACATCCCCAAATCGACTGTGCTCGCTCCTTACAACACCATCCATTCCTTACAACGCATGTCGACTGCCCGGAAATTACTCCCACATTCGACTTGGCCATTGCTCTCTTAGTTGACCAGGTAAGCTCGAGATGTCCCGCGGCACTCCCGAAGATCCAGATAGAATGTGGACCTGGGCTTGCCAGTTTACCATGATCGTCCACCATCTCATCGAGGATTCATGCTGACACCACCCTGCCCTTGCCAGATAGATTCTGCATAATAGTTTAACGGCTCGCTCCTGTAAGGAATCTTGGGTTCCTGCTTTTACCACCACCCTACCTGTATGCTTCATACTTTCTTGTCCTTCTTTTGAGCCATATGCACCAAGTACTTACACCTTAATCACGCAGCAATACCAAGGTTGAAGCTCAACTTTTCTTTTCTATCTGTGATAGTATTTATACAGCTGGCTTGCATACCTATCTAGGCCTACGCCTATAATCAACATGAACTCAAACGACTTTACCGAGAACGAATCCGTGCTGGGCTCGGACGAGATGTGGTCAACGCCAGCAACTCAGTCTAAGCCTCGCCCTATGCCCATCTATCAGGGATTCTCTTTCTGTGGTGCCGAGAACTTCTCATCAGTACCATCTTGGGACTCATCTTCAGTTTCATTCCAGCAAACTCCCAGTGAGACGATGTCACGCCCCGGATCTATGCATCAAGATTTCTATCCTCCTACGACTATGGATAACTGTAAGTAAAAAACCCACCTGATGGCATCACTCAAACTAACTTAAAATAGCGTCGTGGATGGAAAAGCCAGTCGAGGACCAATTTGACCTCAGCGGCATGGACTATGATATGACTATGGGAATGAACTCTTTTACAAATGATGAAGCCATTCCCGTTCTTGATCTGAAGCAGGGAACACTTGTCGAGGAAGACCTGATGGCCATAGATGATGGTTCAAAGCAGCGTCGAATGTCCGGCTCTTCCTTTTCGATGTCTACTTCCGGAGCCTTCTCCGACATGCCTCTCGATGATTTCTCGGCAGCACTGTCTGAGGCGCCCTCCTTCAGCTCTGACTATCCGCCCCCTTCTAACCGCACTTCTATGATGTCTTCCACTCAGCTTTCACCTGTTGCCTCGCCGCGAATGACCCCTCAGTCGAGAACCGACCTTGTGAGGACTCAGAGCCGTGGCCGCGGTGCCTCTCCTTCTCCTCGACCCAGCAATGTTCGATCCGCTCCTTACAGCGTCGAGGGCCCGAGACTCAAGCGATGGTCCACAGGCACTTACAACACCTCGGCGAGCCGCAAGCCTGCCCAGTATGTCTACCACGCTTGCCAGGATGTCTACAACAGCCACCAGCAAATGTACTCTGGCCACTCTTCTCCCGCTATCGGTACCACTCCTCTGCCTCTCAACTACGGTAACCTTCAGGCCATGCAGCAGGCACCTTTCGTTGTTCCCAGCACTCCCGTCTACCAGAGAAACAGCATGTTGCTTCCGACCCAGCTTCCATCTCAGATGGCCCAGCAGCAGCATTGGCAAACCGACGTCAACCATTTCGCCCCGCCCCAGCCTCTCCTGTCTCATGGCCTTTTCAGAATGCTTCAGAGTAACGGAGATGCTGCTTGCCTAAACGGTCACTACACCGATCTTTCTGATCCTCCTGAGCTGTACGCTGCTCTCCGCGAGGAGCAGATCCCCCCGCCTCCTGAGGACATGAACCCCGAGGATCCCGACATGATTCCCCGCGAGCAGGAGTTGCGATTTGAAGGCGACCTGTATACCCCCAGATGGGTTCGAGGTCATGGTAACAAGCGAGAGGGCTGGTGTGGAATCTGCAAGCCTGGACGATGGCTCGTGCTGAAGAACTCGGCCTTCTGGTATGACAAGTCTTTCTCTCATGGTATCAGCGCCGCCACCGGAAGCTCTTTCCAGGAACCCCAGCAGAAGCGACGCATGGATGGCAACCCTGATGTTTGGGAGGGTCTTTGTGGTAGCTGCGAGCAGTGGATTGCGCTTGTTAGCAGCAAGAAGAAGGGAACCACCTGGTTTAGACACGCTTATAAGGTGAGTTTGACTGACTGTTTTGGAAGAGCTTTGACTAATAGCATCTAGTGTCACACACACCTCAAGGTGAAAGACACACCTAAGCGTCGCCGTGAAAGCAGCAACGCCAGGGCGCTGGCCATGTCGACCATGGCAAAGCCCAAGACTGACGTTCAACATCAACGACCCATGACGCCCCAGATGCCTGTCTCCTCGATGGAGCTTGCCACTACGCCTAGACCTTCTACTATGTCACAGATCACGTCTCACCCTCAAGTTACCTCTGTTCTCGCTCCCCAGGAGCACTACACTATTGACCCGATGTCTGGAAACGTCCTCACGACTGAACCATTTCCGAACATGATTTAACTCGCTACGACTCTGCACTTTACATTAGACCTTTTCCTTTTGATTTCCGCCATATCACGACAGCACATGTATTGTCGTGGATGGCACCACACTCGTTACGTTATGAAAGATCTTGAGATGATGTTTGATACCAGTTGGAGCCAGGGACAAGGTTGTTGATCCCTGAGCTTAAAGTTTTCTGTTTAATTTCGGCTTATGTTGCCTTTGAGGGCTCGCTCATGTTTAGGAGGAGGAAACGGCCAGCTTCGAGGGGGAATCACCACGTGGACGAGGTCATCCCACACTCGAAGCTGGGCAAGAATTGGAAAAAGTACATGCCAGAAAGGGAACCTGGGGGGGTGAAAAAAGTGGAGGGCTTTCTATATCATTTTTTCTTCTTCCTTTTTATTTTTTATCTTCTTTCTATCTTTTCTTTTTCTACATCTGCTCACTTTGAGAGATACCCAGGAGTTTTTGCTTTTACTGCACTAGATAGAATGGTCGGTTTAGGATTAGGAGCCTTCCTTCGGGGAAGAGCCTGATGATTGAAACGAGCGAGATGGACGATGCTGCTGGCCAGTCGAAGTCAAAGGCATGGAATTACATAGATAGAAAAATAGCTACGCCACGGTCACCCAATATCACTGTTATTGATTTTGCACTCTTGTTTATATTGCACCGTGGCTGATATCGAGTGGCAAACACTTTTATTCCGTACTTGACAATGAAAAAACGGAAGTCTCCGTGAAACGCCTCATGAAAAGGATCGTCGGATCCGTTTTGTTTCGAGGGCAAAAAGCACGATGTGACATGAATTGATTACACCACAAGGACTGGCTTGTCAGCCCGTTGCAACTATGCAATGTTGCTTTGCAGAAGGAAAAGTGGCACCATGGGGGCCTGGCAGGATGCTCGGCGGTTCTTGGTAGGGCCTTATTCGTCTTGGAGGAAGAGAGTAGTAGTGGTATAAGTGATGTTTATTAAGATCAGGGATCTTGGGCCAGGGGAGATCGGCAAGTGTTCTGCCACTCCAGGGAGTATTGCAACGCTGGGGAGAATGTTTGATGGCTCCCGTCATATTGTTAATTGGACGAGCAAGATCTTGAGTGTCCAAGGCTGACAAGTCTGAGAGCGGGAAGCGGAGATCCCTTGTTGATCGTTCCAACGGTCAAGGAGACGACGGGTGTAGGCACCCAGATTCCGTTTCAGGAACTCATATGCGAGCCTTGGGAGGAGACTTTGCAGAAATTGGTATGTGCTAACATTGCCTTGCTTTTGAAACTACCAAGGTAGGCCAATTATAAGGTGTTATTTCTTAACAGCCGCTTGTACGTATAATATACTGAAGTTAAGCGAGAAAGAGGCACAGTTTGATGCGTTAAACAAGACAGAATATACCGTTACATGTTGTTTCTGTTATTGACCATAACATCAGGATCAGGATCAGGATCAGTTCAGGTTTTTACTTGGCTGGTTCTGATGCAGGTACCCGAGGCCCGAGAAGAACCAGGGCCATCAACCCAGTCTTTGTAATGGAATCATAATACGATGTTAGCTAATTGATTGGTCTTCTCAGAGGGGACAATTCGGTGTAGATTTCGTAACTTCGCCGATAGGAAGACAACACGTGGGTCTCTCGATAATTCACTCTTCGCTTCTGAAACGTTCTTTTGAACCCTGAACTGATAAACTTTGTCAAGTCACCTTTCACTTTGCGGGGACAAACGAAGCGAGGCTGGGAATTTGAACAACGCATCGCCGACAAGCAAGGCCATTCCCGGCAGCCAACAAGCATTTTATCCTTGTAATTAATAGAGTTTTCTATTGAGGCAAAACGGGTGTTGGAGAGAAGGGAGACTCTCGATCTTGGGGGGGTGTGATTAGAGTAGAGACGAAACAAATGTTAATCTCCCATATTCATGCGTTTGACGGAGGAGTCTCCGGATGGGGCCGGTTCGGGGAGCGGCATCCGGATGGAGGAAACGTTTTTGCCGGCCGGGGGTGAATAAAGTTGATAGACAGTAGTAGTATAGTGTAGGATAAGGCAGTTGTGTTATTCTGGTGTTAAGCTCATTAGTGCCAAGGCCATACAAATAAATTGTTATACTGCAGGCATTAGGCACGTTTGCTCGGATAAGGAGGACAGATTTGGCTCTCGGTAGATGTTTACGGCAGTCTCCGTAAAGTCACGATAACTTCGCTTGTAAAAGAGACTATGATCAATTAAGAAATACTGACAAATATATGTGTAAGAGACCATAGCTCCTCAAATCTAGTGATGCGAAATGAGACCAATTTGAGCAGAACATAATAAGGGATATATATATTGGTTTGAAAACGTGAGAAAAGATAGAACGACTATGAATAAAGTTGGAATGTCCTGTGGAATGGAAATGCAAGCACTTAAAACCCCGGTCGAGAAAGGTCTATTTACAGAAGAGGCACACCATCTTGTCGATCGTGGGCAGCCAATCATGGGCCGTTGTGGTTCTTCACCTTACCATCTGGCTGGAATTGAGAGCGGGTTCTTTGTGCGAGGCACGTGAAAGTCATTCAAACTACAGAGAACATATATAAAAGACAAATGCCGATTGACGTTGTAGAAGTAAGTTATATACGGGCTGTGTTCAAGAAAGGGGCTGAAAAGTATCTTTGAAACTCTCAAAACTTCAAAGTTTCATTGTGATTGCTGACTCAATAGTTCCGCGCCCGTTATAGGAGTGGCCATAGTTTACTCTTACAGAGTTTGTTACTATTCACAGAATTACCGTCGATCCGTCCCGTTCAAGCCTTAACAAAGAACGTTGTTGGTGTCATGGCTCTTAGCAACATGTTAGTTCATACTCCGTATAGCGATGAGATGGTGAGTCAATGTCTCATTCATTATCAGTTGCATGTGAAGTTGAAATCGAATAAGTCAGCCAGACAGTATCCCCATACTATCTCCGATGCATGCATATCGAACCAGCTTGGTGTCTCGCTATTCAACAAAAAGGGGAAACTCAGGAGACATTCATTATTGCATCATATAGCCGTATTCTATAAATAAAGTCATTGGAGGAATAAAGTTGACCATCATAGGAGACCGAAAAAGAAAACATACGCAACGTATAAAGCCGCCGGCTCCCGACTAGTAAGAAAGAGAGCCCCGACAACCAGACAACGATGACGAGTGCAAAGCCACCAAGACCATGGATTTTCAAGAAGATGCATTTTATGACAGACAAACCTTAATATGTGACGTGATACACGACCTGTTTCTCAAGCAACGTCTGGACCTGATGCTCACGTCTCGAGACAGGCTTACCTAGCTGATTGTTGATTGTTACCCTTTCAAGACATGCGGCTGAATCAGTTATCTATGGCTGACGGTTCACAATAACCGACGATGACAAAGTGGTGAGCTGATTGTGGTTTCGGAAACCTGTTGGTTGGCTGTCAGCAGTCGGTGAGAGATGCAGTTACAGGGTATTTGTATGGTTGGAGAACTCCAGTCAGTTGTCTTTTACATACATGCATGTCTTGAGGGGAAACTTGTCCTTATCATGATCATGATCAGTCGCTTTCCCGCGGATTTATACTATTGAAGTATATCGGGACAAATCGCCTATTTTAGGCAAGGCAGAAACATATCTATGACGTGCAGCCATCATAAGATGATTTCATTACAACTCTTCAGCTCATCACAACTCAAAGAGTAACCAGTCACAGTTACTTTTGAGAATAGCAACTCACTTTGACAAAACCAACGGCTATCGCGTTGAATACCTAAATAGTTAGTGTTTTGTTATCCTCTCAGCTCACGAGCTCAGCCGTTGGCTTCGGGCAGTGCCTCTTCTAGTCTAGATCTGTTCCAGCGGTTGGCCAGCAGAGGCCCGTAGCGCACTGAAGCCCCTGAAGAGCTTTACCGGCGGTTGCCCAACAACGGCTAAGTTGAGGAAGAGCTGGATTTAGTTACCTGATGCGCCACCAAGCCTAGGATCTTGAAGTTGTAGATTCATTTAATAAATATTCATAGCTTTTATTTGCTCAGCCCTAGGTTTCAATATTCGGCCTGCTATTTGTTTTTCCGTTATTTGCTATTCTTCTCTTATGCTGTATTTGCTGCAAACAGCTCAGCTCATCTTTGTAGAGTTCAGCTCTGCTGTAGGTTGTAAATAGGAAGGTCGGGCACGTACTGTATCCACTGCATCCGTCCCGTGCAGTCTTATCCTATCCAATCCATCCAATCCATTCCCATCGAGAATTTACCGACTCGAAGCGAACAAACGAACGGGCCTCTTCAGCCTTCTTCTGCCTAAACTGGAGAAGGTATCCTCAACGTCGGCATCCGCGAGATCACGACATCATCACATACGAGAGTTGAGAGGGAGAAGACTCGAGACGGAACGACACAAGACGAGGCGAGGCGAGACGAGACGAGACGAACCCACGAACCGATGAATAACTCTGTTTCATGGATGTCAAGGTATTTACAGTCTGATATTCTTCATTGCTGTAGTTCTGTTTAGCTCTGGCCTCGGTATCCCCATCAACATGTAGCTCCATCATCCCACTCAACAACCATCCATTATCTCCATTGATAATGAGACAAGACACAAGCCAAGTCTCAATCTCTAGACTTAAACAAACTATCTATCTTTTCTATCTATTCTTTTATTCTGGCGTCATTTGGCGGGGTTTCTACTTTCCCCCTTGCTTTGCTTGTCTTCTCCCTTTCTTTAACCTGGTCTTCTTCCCTGCCCCTCCTCTTTTTTTATCGGGGCTTACCTATCCATCCCGTATTCCATTCCGACTTCATTCCTCCCTTTGCACCACATTTGCTCTTTTTATCATCAGTGGCTGACAATCATGCTTGTCCGAGTAAAACAGTCTTAGACCTTAATGCCTTTCTTCCGTTCTTCTATGATCGTTTACGACCTTGTATAATGACCCACGAGCACCGAACGACCTGCAACATCTAAATAGACTTTCTCTCTCTACCTCAGCTCTATCTCTTCCCGTCACAGCCTGCCCACGCCGAGCTCGACATTTTACCTCCACAATCCCGAACAACGAACTGCAATCATTCACACTTATTTTCTTGTTAAACTATTTTTCGAGTACGATTTTTCAATATTTTGCATGAACTTTAGCTCTTACTAGTGCTCTACCACGGCAACGTGACCGACCGTGCACATCATCAACCTCGAACTCGAAACATCCCCTCGACCTGCATCTGAGCTGGCCTTTATGATAAGCAATTAGAGTTGCTATGAGCGGGGATCAACTGGCTGCAAGGCAAGCTCAATCCATAGCATTGCCCGATTCTTTTCCTCATCACCAATCTCTATATCGTCAACATGGCTTTCGTATCAAATTCACTGACCAGTCCGGGGTTGTACAGTTTTGCCAATTCGAACTTTCGTCCCCCAATTTCTGCAGAAACACCTACCTCCGACACTTTTCCCAGTCCCGTTTTCGAAACCCCCAAACCTGGGCAAGGTTCAGTCACCGACGCTGGGGGTTGGACTCCGCATTTTGCTGAAGAATATTCAGTGTTCAACTCGACTCCTGGAAACCTCATTGGATCTCAAAATTCTTTTCTTGACCTTCGTGCCGCCACGCCTTCCAGCAGGCACAAGAGGATACTGTCCACCGAAACCTTTGCCGCTGAAATTGCAACCCATGTGAATCACTTTTCCAACAGAAATCTACCACTGCCGCCGGTCGAGCCCTCACGTCGCTTGGCCTCATCCCCGAACTCAGTAATCGTACCTCAAGAATACATAACCGATACTACACCTCTACCCAGTCCTGATCCGGCCAAACACCCTCAATCCTCCAAAAAGGCGAGGAAAGCCGGATTTCAGGGTGCAGAGCCTTCGCAGACAGCGACACCCCCATCCACTGGACGTAGGGGAGAGCGGAAGCTCGTCAACAAGCTCAATATGCAAAATGATCAGTTCTTCGGCCAGCCCGACTTCACCGGCAATTCTCAGCAACAACAGCAACATGATATTGCTGCCCTGATGGCTTCCTCTGGTGACATGTTTGCATATCCCATGACAGCACCTGCTGCCACACCTAACACATTCTGGGACCCCTCAATGGGTATGGACTTTGACTTTAGTGCATCTCCTTCCAATGTCTTTCAGACGACACCTGTTCAGCATGGTCACCGCCACACAGGTTCCTTCGATTGGAACAGCGAGGTACCACTCTTTCAAGATCCTAATGCACCATTTGCTTCGGCCGGTTCAGATCCTATGCAAACAATGCAACGTGACCGTCCCCTTGCTCCAAAGCCTATGGGTTCGACATCTGCTACAACTGCAGCAAGCGCTGCCATGTCTGCTGCTCTTTCCGCTCCTTTAGATGATCCTTTTGGACTTGGACAGTCCATGAATGGAGTTAATCCTGGATTGCTCTTTGAACCCCCACACAATTCTGTTTTGAATAACCCTGCTCTCATCCCCGTGACACAGGCTGGCTCTGCTGAAGCCACGATTTTTCAATCAAGATCTAGAACACCTCTAGGTGAAAATATCCGGCAATCGACGAGCATGAAAGACTTGAGGGCTACTAAGGCGCCGGACCGTGCACTTGGACCATCGCCTGTCAAGGCAAACCCTCGGCCTGGAATGGGTAGGAGTTTTAGCGAGAACCGTGGCAAGAGAGCCCAGACGCAGAACCGACCTGTGCTACCCAAACTTGCACCAGCCCGACCAGTCTCACAAGCCAGCAACGGGTCTAATAGCGACAGTGCACCTCCTGCTCGGCCTATAGCCAAACCGACCGGAAGACTGTCTCCCATGAAGAGTCAGCACCGTCTATCAGGCTTGGCATCCATCCCTGAAGGACCAGCACTGCAACATCAGCCCACCCGAACAGCTGTGAAATTTACCATCGACTCGAGAGGTAGAGCTCGCGCAGAAACAACGACCGTACCGAATGAGTGGGACTGGGAGCCTAGTGTCAATCATCCAGGCCTCACCCGTGACAGAAGTCGGACACGCGAGTTAGGTCCTTCTGACGACGACGAGTCATCCTCTGACGACGAGCCTATCATTATTCCCAGCAGGAACAACTCGTTCAATGCCTCATTTGCCTTGCCGGATCCTCTGAGACCAGTCGGATCCATCTTTCACTCTTCGCGACGTAGTGTTAGCGACAGAAGCACTGGTAGTATACACGATACAATGGGAGGATCGCAACATGATGTAGACAGCGAGAATGAAACGATCATGTATGAGCGCAAGGACAAAATCGGAGATGCTGCCAGCGAGCTCCGCAAGGTGATGGAGGATCGGAGAAAGCGGTCGAATCCTATGGGTCAAGGAGGACAACATCGTTCGTTCCAGGGTGGACACTTTGGTCCTTTTCGAGGTGATAGCAACTCGCCGTCGACCCTTACCGAGTCAAGCCTTATAACAGATCGACACGTCAGATGTCACTGTAACCGAAAGGGGGCTGACGAGGGGGACGGCTTCATGATCCAGTGGTAAGTTTTTTTCCCCAGGTCCAAGTTATTAGAGTAATCGCTGTGGACTACTCAACATGAACGAGGCTGACACCTGATGCAGCGAGTCCTGTGAAATGTGGCTCCACGGAAAGTGTATCAATCTCAACCCCAGGACTCGACCAAGAGTGTATATCTGCTCGTACTGTGCCAACACGCCGAACATGCGAGGAGGCCGGATGCGAGATACGGGACGAGGAAACTTGACGGGAGCTGTACCTGTTGCATCTCCATTGGCGAGCAAATCATTTAGGGCGTTTCGATAAGGGAACAGGTTGTATGAGCATTTCTCGAAGGAGTAGACTGGATGCATGGAGTACTGGATAACAATATGCTTTTGATCGAGTACATACATAAACAATGGCATTTCAAACAAAAATATTACATGCGGGCAGGGCTGAATAATACACAGTTGTTAAAGCAAAGAACCCGAGTAAGCACATGCCATCAAGGTTATGTAGGGACTAACACGGCAAACCGACAGTCAGTGCGTGACAGTTATAAGAGGAATAGTCAAGAATCTTAGCTATCATCAAGTCTTGGAAACACGGAGAGCTCCAGAGCTTCCGATTACTGCCCAAAATGATCTTCACCTCTTCTCTCGTTGGCCAATGCCGAGAATGCCCACTTCCATTAGCTCTGCTGTCAGGCCCGAGCGGGCCATTGAGAGAAGAGCCGGCTTGCTGAGCTTAAGGCCTCCGATTTCGGAATGGCGGGGAAGAATGTTGGTGATGCGGGTTCAGACCAGATCAGTTATACCAACAGTTCTAAATTCATTTCAAAATGTCGTAACACAATATTGTCGTGCTGGCTGGTGGCCACTGCCGTCCCGAGGTATGTCACTTGAGAGCTCATAGCTTGTGCGTGTGCTAACTAAGAACAGGTCGTTGCTGAGGGTATTCGAATAAGGAAAACATGAGCAACAAGGCAAAGGAAACGCCGGAATGCTGGCTGGTCAATCAGGTCCTCAAGACTCTTGAGGACGCTGATGTCGTCCTTCTTGGCTCTATCGGCGACCCCGAATGGGGCACTGGCGCTGTCCGAGCTGAGCAAGGCCTTCTCAAGCTACGTAAAGAAATAGGCCCATACGGCAATATACGACCTTGCCTAGGGGGTGTGAAAAAACCTCTGACGCGGGAATCAATTTTCACGATACAAAATCAGATCTTCACGCCATATGTTTTTTGACATCCCGAGGGGCTTGTATCTTTACTTCACTCTCTAGTTGATGTCTTCCCCTTAAGGCCTCTGTGTGCCGCGGCACCGATATTATCATTATTCGGGGGCCTACAGGTAGGATTTACTTTGGTGAGCGCCAGAGGGTGATGGCTCTGGTTCAGCATGGGATACTGAACTTTACTCCTGTGCCGAGATTGAGCGTATTGCTCGTCTTGCTGGTTTCCTTGCCTGTGGCTGCGGTAACAAGTAGGTGTGATCTCTTGATAAGGCTAATGTTCTGGCAACAACTCGTTTATGGCGAAAGGTCATGACGGAGACTTTTGAGAAGGAGTTCCCTGATCTTAAGATTGAGTAACAGCTTATTGATAATACTGCTATGATCCTGGTGAAGAACCCTACTGGTCTCAACGGTGTTGTCGTGACAAGCAACCTGTTTGGAGATATCATCAGCGATGAGGCTAGTGTCATCCCTGGTAGCATTGGTCCTCCGCCCAGCGCTAGCTTGAGCGGTATTCCTGATGGAAAGTCCAAGTGTAACGGTATCTACGAGCCGATTCATGGTCTGTTATCTCTTGTTCTCTTGATCCTGCGAGAGCCGAAAACGCTAATATGTAATAGGTACTGCCCCTGACATCTCCGGCAAAGGCATCGTCAACCCCATCGGTACGACTTTGTTAGTTGCCCTCAACCTTCCCGAGGAGTCCAAGGCTGTTGAGGAGGCTATCCGTGTGGCTCCCGATGGTGGTATGCGCACCAAGGACCTGGATGGCGACGCTACTACAAAGGAGGTTGGTGATGCTGTTGTTGAGGAGCTGAAGAAGATCCTCAAGGTTTAAAGGGCATTGTTTGATTGGTATGATTTGCTCCTGAGGAGGCTATCTTGTTGGTTGTGGCTTGAAAGCTTCAAAGTGCACTGGCTTAAAAGCGATCTGTGTGTGGTTTGGATGCACGATGGGGGCCTAAAGATGGCATTTTCCTGATGATATGGCACGGCGATGGCTTACGAATACAAGACCGTAAAATGATATCAAAATTATGATCACAAGTCTCAAAGACAAAATGACACTGCAAAGTACCTTTTTCTTCCTACACAACTGAGGGCAATTACCCTGGAGAGGTGATACTCAACAAGTACCTAGGTAGGGAAGAGGACCGGAGTCTACGAACAGAAAACCATGGGCAAGGTAAAGTCAGTAATGCCACGTCGAGAAATAAAGGATGTGCTTCGAAATGCTGAAACTCCACCGAGGTAGTCTGCAGATGCAAGAATATGCAGTAAATCATATGTGGTAACATCCGACTCAGCATCCAACCCGAAGTGTGACTGCTTCTAAGCAAGTGAGTCAAGTGGATGATAGTGCCCAGGCTATAGGGCCTTGCTAAGTCTTGAATATGCAAGCATCACGAGTTTTTTGATGCTGTTCAACGAGTGGTAGGGCAGGCATGCATATTCGGGACAGGGAAGCCAGGCCATAACTACCTACCTACTAATATGCACATATTCAATCGTGATGACTCTTTGCCCAGGTTTAAATACCCATGTAAATCAACTATTTTCTTATGACCATGTGGTTGGTTATGCAGTAACAAGTTTCTACGTGCAGCTAATTCATATCCTTGTTCTATGTAAGTCTACTTACTGCCAACACCAACACGAGATTCCCTTCATTTGGGTCCAAAACGCAACCACTTCTCGGAACGGAAACTGCCGAGAGAAGTAGAGAAGGAAGAATTCCTTGGTCTTACGAGAGATACGAACAGCGGTGGGAGAACGCTGCAGAGATTCTTCTTGCCTATTGTTTGTTAGGCAGAAAACATAGGTAAGTATTTCCTAGGCGACAGCCAAATACTCTGTTAGTCTGCACAAGGGTGGAGACAGCGAAAGAGGGAGGCTGATGATGGACAAGGAAAAAGTAAAAAAAAGTCATGACGTTGAGACATGAGGGAAATAAGCTTGAAGTCTTATGCTGATACTATAACTCTAAAAGCTATAAGTTGTCAAATCATATTGTTTCGTTTCTATATGAATATGGGTCAATGTGGAGGGAGGGATATCAGAAAAGTGACGAGGTTGACCATTGGTGGAGCCCGCGTGACCTTGCATGAGGAGCCATGATACAGCTGGGTCTTGTCTTGGGGCGGTAGCTCTATTGTCTGTGAGTAATACAGAGCTCAAGGGATGTCTTCTCTATTAATTTCAGATTCTCTCAAGGTTACAGTTGTCTTTGCGCACTGCAAGTGATGAGACACGATCAGCTATCACAGCGCAGCACAATACAACACAACGCAACAACGCCTGAGCTGTCCCGCCTGTGCTCTCCTCTTGCTGTAAGGTACACACAACTCAGCTGTGCCTGATTTGCTAGTTGCAGAGAGGGAGGGGAAAAGAAAGCATGGCATATGAGTCCAACCAATGATGAGGCTCTGGAGCACAACAACTTGAGCTCTCACTGCAGTAGCTCTATCTACTAATCGACAGAGTGGGCACACCCACACGTGCTGTTGGAATACAAGCAGACAACCGAAGGCCCAAGAGTTGGAAGAAATAAACTTGTTAGTAACCTGCTTGGCTATGCTCAGCTATCCTTGGCCTTGAGAACCTCCCCCGCGGATCTTGGCCCGGATGGAACGGGATCGACTTTTTTCCATTCTGAGGAGTTGTCATAGCGGTTTTGAGGCTGTATTGGCAACCTATGAGATTACAGGATGTGGCTGACATAGCAGAGAAGAAGCTACAGCAGCGACCACACTACTTGGACAGGATACGAAGAGCGCCAATCTAGGTACAGTTCCTCTAGTGAGTCCTTCTGCTACACTACACCTTGATTGCTGTGCAACCCGCCATGGTAACAATTAGTTTGTTTCGTATAGGGAATAATTTTCGTTGAATTGTCCAAGCTTAAGTTATAGCAGCTTTGTTCTTGAAGATATTCCCCTGATCTGATGTCATGAAGGCCTCATTCTCGTGGCAACCATTGCCTTAGAGGAAATGTAATCACCCTCCAATTATTAGCGTGGTGTAACTCGAGTACTGTACTGTACACAGAAAATCAGTTCGATATTTTTCTTACTGCAGATAACTGAGTTGAACAGCGGTGGCTGGTTCGTCAGTCTTGGATCATGGCTGATTTGGCGTCATGCACGTACGGGTGAGAGCTGCAAAATGCCGAAACTAATCATGTCTCTACCTCTAACTCACTTCCCCCCTACCTTACTTCTCCAGTTGAAGCGATTTTGTTATTTGGAAGAGGTTGAATTACCTTAAAAGTATTGCGAAATTTCATCCATGATTAGAGCATCTAGAGCATCACTTACACTGGTGATAGTGGGTGTAGGTAGTTGCCCGTACTGGACTTATTAGTGAGGTAGGTGGTGTTTGACTCCTCAGGCTTCCACGACCACAACCGTTACCTTGAGTTACTCAAAAAACTCAATCCCTCCAAGGGCAGCCAGCACTATCTCGTATTCAACGCCCTATTCCTCCACACCCACAATACGCCGAGACAACTATGGCGGAATCTAGCTCAGCATTGGTTGTTTCGTCTCATTATGGTGCGTGCTAATGACACGGGACCGATACGCTAGGGATCATGTTATGATGCGACATTGACCTCCCTTCCTCCTGCGGCTATCAATCACCCTTGTTGATTCGACTTGGATTAATTGATTCATCCAGGGCAGAAGACACAGAATCCATGGCCCAACAGCTCTTCTCCCTGTCTGCCTGCTGATGCACAAGAAAGACGAGAGAACAAAACAGGCTTTCACAAGCACAAGGCGTGCGTGCGTGGTGGCTGCAGCAGCTCTTGAGTGCATTCATTCATGCTGTGCTATCAACTTGGTGCTTGTCCTTGGCTAATCCTCCGTTCTCTGTCAGACCTAATATGTCCATTGGTTCCGACCCGCAGTTCTATCTCGTAATGGCCAGTAATCGACGAAAATGCTGTGCTTCGCTTGCAAAAGGCGCCCGCATTCGATTTCTTCGTCGTCCTACCTCTGAACCGCATGGCCGCGGCCCTGGAGAACCCGGCCATCGCGAGACCAGCTCCAAAGTCTCCGCCAGTTCTCTATCCCCTCAAGTGGTGTATCGTGAGCTTCTGAGCCTGCATTCAATATCCAGCCATGGGTTTGTTTATCGAATTTGGCTCCCGACCTCCGGGAGTTTCGATTAACACGGCAGCCATGCGCCAGAGCAACCACATGTGGCTTGTTTCAACACAGTTATGATGGACAACGTGCTTAAGGTTCTCTGGTAACTCCGCCCATCGATTCCCTTATTGGAAAAGATGGCACAGAAAGACCAAGCTATTTCTTTATCCCGACCGCCTCTCTTCTCGGCCCATTGATCCGGACGCCAAGTCTGGGCAGTCATAATAGAACAATGCCATAGTTACAACGGGAATATTCACTATAACAAATCCCCGGAGACTCCAACTAAGACGCACGCTTGGGGTTACCCCACTCCCCCAAAACTAAACCATGGCTAGCATGGCTCGTCTTTGGCCTCACTATCACGAGCAAATCGTCGATTGGCGACATGTACATGGACTGGACGATCCTCACTAGCCATCTCAAGCAAGGCGTCTCTGCTTGTTAAGCGAAAACTCTTCTGATGAGGCTTGCTGACAGTACATGCTGGCTCTGCTCACCCTACCTTAACATCACAGTTATCCCTACGGTTACAATACTAATCACAACCACCTAGCTAATGCTCTTTTGCTATCTCGACAAGCAGGTTTCTGCGTCTTTGTTGTGCCATGGCTGGCATGGCGTCAAGTCTCCCCGTCCACGTAGCGCTGCTGGGTTCCTGGACCTTCACGTCAGACTGTCCAAGCTCTAGAGTTTGTTGGCTGCTGCTGCTGGGCACTAAACATCTACGATGCTGATTCCTCTGCATATCAAACTTCAACGGAGTGACCGCTCTTGCAGTTTGCATCGACAACAAACCGCTCATACCGTGATTTGGTATAGTCCAGTCTCGGTTACTGTATACTTTGCTAGGTGCATATTGGCAGAATAAGTTTGACTCAACCGCATCGTCAAAGCTGGCTGATGTTGTCATCCAGCCCGAGTTGCATTGTTCCGCCTCTTTTTTTGTTTACGAGCTGTTTCCCTCTGAGCCAGCATGTTATTCCTGCCGTCATAGGTCACCTTATGCTACCCAGCTCCGTTTCCGCGGTTTGCTGTCTTTTACACAAAGAGATTGCAGATTTCCTCGTATCCAGGTCTCATTCTAGCTGCTTATGCCGTCTCCCGTCTTACTGGGTTCCCCAGAGTGAAAGAAAGCTGATCCAGTGATCAATTGATCAAGTGAATGGCCAATCCAAGCGGGTCAATATGGCCTGTCCTTACACAACCTGAGTACTTGGTAGCCTTGTCCACTGACAAGGGCGGGATCTTTTGTTGAACTTGGAGGGAGACCGACATATCGGCCCTGCTGTTGCGGATCTGCCTAGCTAGGGGGAGCTCTCAAAACCTTACGCAAAGGAGCTCCCAATTGTCTTGGCCCTTGACCAACAGAGTATCGCTGACCTCCGTGCATGATGTTGACATCACGTCTTGGTCCATTGTCGACTCAGGTTCTCACTGCACAAAGCCCATTGCCTTTCCCAGCCGATTGCTAGCTACCTAGCCCGCTCGATTGCATCCCTCATGCAGCACGGTTGCTCCAGTGAGCTCCAGCCACATACTTCGACCTCCTCTCTGATAGTGGTTGGACTCACGATGTCCGTATCACATCTTGTCAATACTCACACCCCTCCCTCATCATGATTATCGTCCCCTCGCAGGTAGAGTCAGACTAATGCAACCGAGTGTGGAGTTAAGGAAAAACGAAGTCCCTGGGGAGACCTAGCCTCGAAGTTTGGAGGTTGTCTAGGCCAACTCGGCCAACCTCCCTCATCCAAGGCAAGACTGGTTCGAGGACTTATAGATATAAGCTTGCAATCTTCTCTCGTTTTCCTTTCTCCTCTTGCATCCATCTCTTAGCCTCTCTCACTTCCCAATTAGCCCGGATTGGATTTGTGTATACACAAGTAACCAACTCGTTCAGGTTACTTATACCTTCGCTCAATCAAACCACTATCGCTTGCTCACAGCTTGCACTCGCTTATAACACCTTCGTTGATATCACAAATCCTCTCAACCATCTTCATCATGAAGTTCGGTGCTGCTCTTTTGGTCTTGGCCACCTCAGCCCTGGCTAACAACATCCGACGAGGAGGAGATGAGTACGAGAGCCCAGACTCTGAGAGTGGAAAAGACTACGAGACTGGCGAAAACGACTACGGACAAGGTGAAGATGAAGGATACGGACAGAAGGGCGGCTACGAGCACGAAGTTAAGGAGGTCGCTGTGACCTATACGACTACAACCGTCTGCCCAGTCACCTACACTCATTACAAGGAGGGGACGTAAGTTTTGCAGTCTATCTCTTAGAGATTGCCGAATGCTAACCACTTACAGTACCATTTGTGAGACTAAGCTCACAACCTCAACACTCGTTGCTATTGAGACCAAGACTGTCGATGTTACAGTCAAGGAGCCTGATGTCACCAAGCACTACACTGATGTTAACTACGTTACTCGCACAACAGTGTGCCCTGTGACTCAGACCAAGACTGTTGCTGGAGAGGTCATCACCGAGGTTTATACGACCACCAGCTACATCTACGACATTGTCAAGTCTACCGACTATGAGCATGTCAAGCAGCCTGATGTGACCAAGCACGAGACCGATGTTGTCTACAAGACCCGAACTACTGTCTGCCCCGTGACAGTCACCAAGACCATTGCCGGCGAGGTTGTCACTCAGACATACACAACCACCAGCGTCATTGAGGAGGTTGTCAAGTCTACTGACTACGAGCACGTCAAGCAACCCGACGTCACCAAGTATGCCACAGATGTCGAATACGTGCACAAGACCAAGGTCTATCCCGTCACCGTCACCAAGACTATTGCTGGCAAGGTCGTCTGCGAGACTTACACCACCACCAAGGTCATTGAGGAGAAGCTTGTCACAACCGAATATGAGAATGTCAAGCAGCCTGATGTGACCAAGTACGAGACCGATGTCGTTTACATCACCAGGACCAATGTCTACCCAGTCACTGTCACCAACACCATTGCAGGTGAGGTCATCACCAAGGTCTACACCTCTACCGAATACGTTGTCGAGAAGGTTCACACCACCGTCTACGACCAGGTCAAGCAGCCCGATGTCACCAAGCACGACACAGATGTTATCTACCATACCAAGTTCGAGGTTTGCCCCGTCACTGTCACCAAGACCATTGAGGGCGAGGTGGTCACCAATGTCTACACCTCTACTTCCGTCATCGTTGAGAAGGTTGCCACCACTGTCCCCGCCTACGAGACCATCGTCAAGACCATTGGCAAGGGAGAGGTTGTTACCCAGTACTCCAAGGTCTACCACACCGTCGGTGGCGGCACTGTCTACGAGACTGTCGCTCCTCAGCCCACTACTGTCCAGGCTCCGGAGACTGAGGTCGTCACTCAGCCTGAGGTCATCGTCCCCGCTACTCCCACCGCAGTCGCCCCTGAGCCCGTTGCTACTGGCGCTGCTGCCGCCAACAAAGCCCCCGTCTTTGCCTTCGTGGCTGGTATCCTCGGTGCCGTCGCTCTCATCTAAAAAAGATGAGTCATTCAACTCAAAGCCCAATAGCGCCGCCGGATTGGTTCTTCTTATTTTATTCTTCTTACACCCTTTACTTCTCGTAAAATTCAATTGTGCCTGGGAACAGGACACATATTTCTTAGTTCATTGCGAGCAGTTGGGATCGCATATATACACTCCTTTGCCGGATATGGCGAGGTAGAATGTGGAGGATGTTTATTCTTGGGTATTTAATGTCGCGGAAGAGGGTGGTTTGTTATTCTTTATCTTCACTTCTAATGTATATATTATCATCTTATCTTGGATGAGGGTAAATTGGAGGAGAGAGGACAGTTTAGGATAGGATAGGTAGTTAATCTGGAGACGCGTTGTTGGTATCGTTTCGCCCATGAAGTTGACTTGTGAGAATCTGTGTGTAAGTCGTACCTGAGTATGACTCTTCACGATGATCACTTCTGGATACGATGGTGGCTTTTTAAGTATGATTTTAGACTTAAGTACGATTGGGTTCACCGGGAAATTTTACTTTGACAGCTCGTACAATAAACAAAGTGGCTGGAAAGGCGTCGAGAGGCTTCACACCTCAATGTTCTATTAATTGAGCTTTCAAGATGGCTGAAAAGCATGTGAGAAAACACAAACC